>JANIJG010002075.1:70628-87332 GCA_024611175.1 Megaceryle torquata | reverse complement strand
CGGCCAGGGGCCCCGGCGCGGCCGGGCCTCCCGCTTGTGCGCTCCGCAGGCCGGCCGCCCCGCCGCGCTCCGCCCGGCACCGCGGGGCTGCACCGCGCAGCCCGAGGTGGGAGGGGAAGGAAGCCGGCGGCGGGCGGGCTCAGGCGAATCCCCACCCCAGCCTCGGGCATCCCCCGGCCCCCAGCACGGCCCCCGGCTCGTGTCCCAGCGCCTCAAACGAACTGGCACTGTCCCGGCGGGCGCTGCCGCCGAGCCGCGCTGCCTGTTCCCCCGAGGGTTCCGCAGCGCCCTCGGGGAGTCCCGCTCCGCATCCCGGGGTCTCGCACCGTGCCTGAGAAGTGCTGGCTTGCCTCCGGAGCGTCCCGCTCCGCTCCCGGGAGTTCCACTTATGCCCAGTCGGTTGCGCTCAGTGCTTTCCCTAGAAGTCTCGCTACGCGCCCGGGAGTTCCTGCTCCGTAGCCCCAGGGGGTTCCCTCATCGCCCCCGAGGGCCGCTCTCCTCTCCCAGAGAGTTCCCGTACTTTGCCTGGCGTTCCTGCACCGAATCCGTGGGGTCTCACACCGCACCCAGGAAGTCCCGCTCCGCGTCCAGAACGTGGACGTCCCGCTCCGTGCCCTCGGAGTCCAGCACCCACCCAAACCATGTCCCCTGAGCACGCGTGGGGACCTGCTTGCACCGCTCCCTCCCGCAGCCACCTACCAGGCTCCACCAGGCAGTCCCCCTCTCTCCCACGACTCGGAGGAAGACGCGGGGAGAGGGACAGCCAGCCTGGAGACGGGGATGCTGCCTCCTCCTGCCCCCCCGGGCTGCGGCAGCACGGCAGAGCAAGTTCGGCGTCTGCGGCGGGTCCCCGCCAAATGCGCTGCTCGGCTTTTACCTTCCCGGTTTTGTGCAGCAGCGGTGCCAAGTACCACGCAGATAATGACATCGTGAACGGGATTGATCTGCTATCGATTCACTAGAGCTGATTTGCTGAAGTGGCAAATACAGGGCGTTATTTGCCGACTGTACGGCATACGATGTGGAATGTCCCCACACGCTGCAGTGGGAAGTGATTCCTTCTCCGTATTATGCCCCAAAGTAGCTGTCTGTATGATTTCTGCCATAGTGAAAGGCAGAGGGTAATGGAAAGCCAGGCCAGCTCCAAGTGTAACTGCAAAGCACAGCCATGCCAACCTTTGAGAATGGAACATTTTGCCTATTCCACTTGCATTGTTTTGAAAATAGCCGAGCATGAATGTGGAGTTTTATTTCTTCGTTAAAAATTTTGGCACAAATAAAAGTATTTTCTGCACTTTCGGTATTTTTTTTTCCCCATACTTTTCATTAAAGAAGTCCTCCAAACCATCAACATCATCATAAACAACTGCAGGATTCAGGAAAATAAACAAATAAATAAAAATAATTAAAAAAATCCACTTAGTAACTTATTTCTGTCATTTTTTTTTCCCCTATTCAATCTTCCCTTGAAAAAAATCATGCACAAATGTTGCAGAAAATTCTCCTCTGGTTTTTGGGAGGTTTGATTGTGGGGTTTTTTTTTTTAGAATTCATTACATGTTTTAAGGAAAATAATTCAATGACCTCTTGTAGAGTCAATATAAATACCATGCTGCTGTGTTCTTAATTGTGAAGTCTTACAAACACCCTCAGTTTTGAAGACTGAGTAGAATGGGAATCCTGAGATAATATATTTCTCTTTGACTACATTTACTGGTATTCCTTTAAATTACTGTTGCTATGCAGAAAGGGTTCTTTTTCTTAAGAGTTATGGTGTATAATTGCATTAATAAATACATTGTTTGTCACCTTCCTGTTTCATTAATCACAGGAGTTTTAATCACTGCAAAACACAGCTTGTCCAGATATTACATCAACCCTTCAAAGTTGTGCACAGTGATCTGCGTTTCTTTGAAAAACATAATTAACCAGCAGTATATTAAGATCAGAAGTGATGGCCTTCACAGAATGACATTTAGACACAGAAAGTTTGTGAGAAGTGATGCAGAGTGCAGAATGAATTTCTCAGAACCATCCAAATACAAGAATGTGCACAGAATACTTCCTGAAGACAAATGAGGTCATCTTAGTGGGTCACTTGGAGATTTCAGCATAAAATTTGAAAGATCCTGCAGAAATACTGTTACTGACTTTGGAAGTTACTGCAGCACAGCAACCCATCAGACAGTTATACAACCTAAGTCATCACAGGCAAGAATGTGAGATGCTGGAAATTGCTCAGGAAGGTGAGTGGCAGCTCCTTGGACAGCAAAGGCGTGTATGTTTGTGTAGTATCTGGTGAGCTCTGTAGTGGCAAATGGGGATATGGTGAGGTTGACATGCCTGGTGACACTGGTGACCCTGTCCTTAGCCAAAGTTGTGGCCACTGGATATGTCCCAGGGTCCTGCTCTGCCTGGCATGGAGGGTAGGGATGTGCTGTCTTGGCTTCTCACTGAGCCTGCTGAGCTGCAACTTGTATTATTGTAATTTACAATTCCTTACATCAAGATAATCTTGCATTGCTCTTTGGTGGACAACAGACTCAGTCCCTTGGGGGCAGCACATTTAGAAATGCTGGTTCTCCCCTCCCAGTGTTCTGCAGACTCAGATGTCTTCTCTTTATTATCTTCATCAAGAAACATCACAAGACTTAGGAATTGCATTTATTTTTGTATTTGATTCATCGTGGTTTCTTTTCACATAAGCAGTGTCTTGAGCACTAAGCTGTCTGAAGGAGCATCTTCCCTTACAAAGCAGTTTTTCATGTGCTTCCACTAAAACACAGCAACTCCCTGAAGCTGTGACCATGCCTTTACACAGAAGGCTGACTTGAGGTTTTTGGCAGGTTTCTGCATCTTCATTTGAAAACATGCCCTGGAATTTGCTTGACTCGTTCATCTGAGAAAGGAGAGAGGTCATTTCTAGCTTATTGAGGCAGGAAAACTTACTGGCAGCTGTTTATGGTGGGCATGAGCTTAGCTGCTGACAGTAGGAAAAAGAGATGAAGGGAAATCTAGGCTAGAACACCATCATCTTCATTGCACTGCAGTGTTTTATAATATTTCAAAATGGTGTTAACTCTTGCTCACCAGTTTAAAAGGATTGTGAGATGAAGGCTGTTATGGAAAGTGGCATGCATAAGGCTGGCTCACAGTATCTTGTGCTCGAGTCAAATGTCAACCAGAAATATTTATATTCTGGAACAAATCATTACAAAGTGTCCAGACTACTTTTTGCAAATATAAACTCCTTCAAAACTGTTGGTAATAAGTTAACTCATGACAAACCTGTTGTTTGAAATCGTTCTTAAGATGAGAAGATTTTCACTCATGGAGTGAAAAGTTTGCACTAGTGAACATATGGCTACATCGGAAGGGATTGTGACCCCCCATAAAATGGCTTACATCCTTTTTATGGCTCTCTAAAGCATGCAGTGAGCCTATCCAAAGTCAAGCTGCCACTGGCTAATCTAACTGGAAACAACAATGCCCTGAGCACTGTTGTGTATGAGTTTGTTGTGTTTGTGTAACGCTGCCATCCCTAGGGGCTGGCCATTTTCCCCCCTATTTGTTTTCTTCCCTGAATTGCCTTCATTCAATCAAATTCCGTCAGCAGTTTCACCAGGGGGACCCTATTAAAGGCAAATGAACTCAATGTTCTTCCTGCACAAATGTTTATAATTTAAACTGCACAGCTATGGGACAAAGTGAGAGCAACTCTGCCTTAGGTACTTTCTTGGGGAGCAAAGACTAAAAAAAAAGGCAATTAGAATGGCAATTCTGTCAGTGAGAGCTGAATCTGGTCTGCTCTGCCTCTTACAAACACACCCATGCCTGCTTGCAGGAGGGTACGTGGGACAGGGACTGCAATGCCACTTCCAGTCCCTGCAGTATTTTCTAAGTACGTACACGGCCACCACACCAGTGACCATAAGGATTTGTCACTGGCCTCAAAACAACCCAAATGAATCACAACTTTTCACTCTCCCATTGACTTACATGTTTCTTAGTGCAGGACTCTGGGTTTCATTTACACCCTGTCTGGATGCAAAATTGTGGCTGGATACAAATTGTATAATTTGATTGGGTTTTACAAGAAGTTTGCACTACATCCACAGATGCTCAGTGATCCTTCTCATACAAATCAGAACTACTATTGTAATACTATGTTTTTACATTGTCACAAGTCAGAGGTAGATTGGAAAGAGAACACTCTTGTACTTGCTTTCGAGTTCCCAATCAGGGGACTGTCTATGTTCTTTTGATTCAAGAAAATCAGTGGGAGTTTACAACTTTTGTTGTTTAGTTCAGGAAGATGATGTAAATTATAGGGTCCCTCCTTAATTAGCCTGAGGAAAATGCCTTTGTATAATGCAACATAGCACCTTCAATTCACTAAACAACATGTTTCTGATGATAACAAAGGATTACCAAGAGAAAGATAAAGAGTTTTAATGTGTTTGTGAGGCAGTATCATTCAGCAACTTCAGAAAACATTTCATCTGCTGCAGAGCCAGGAACAGAACTTAAAACTCCAGAGTTTTTTACTGATTTTTTAATGCTGAGTTCCACAGTGAAGTATGAGTAGTCAGAGAAGAATACTGCTAGCATTTAAATTTAAAAGCATTGTAAATGTTTCTAGGAATATGTGAACTGTACCAGATCTTCAATCAAGTAGAAAAAAAAGAAATTTTATCAGTGCCAGGTACTCCCTGGTTACCAGGCTATTGACACATTTCTGAGGAAAAGAAGTCAAATGTACATGTGCATTAAGCATATTTGATTTCTGGAAAGTGTGTTTTCCATTTGTTCTGAAAACCCATTAATACAGAAGGTTGCTTAACAGAGGATGATGGACAGCAAGTTACTGAACCACCATTCACTGAGGTAGATAGGAAATTCCTGGTACCTTTCTTAACATCAACCAATCTGAAATTACAGTGTGACCTGCAGAAAATAGGTCAAAAGAAGGGCCTTGGAAGCACGATAGATAAATGACAACTCACGTGGAAATGCTGAATGCAGCAGCTATCATTACACAGGCTACTCATACAGAAATTACACATTGGATATATAATCTGTCTTGCCTGTCACAGATGAATTCTTGCTTACATCAGATACGCTGGGCTTTACAGTGTTACACCTTAAAACCAAACCAAAACAAAACCAAAACAAAAACGGACAAAAAAAACCCCAACCAACCAACCAACCAAACACCCACAAAAAAAAAAAAAAAACAACAAAACCAAACCACAAAACAACAACAAAAAACCAGGGAAGACTAGTTACTGAGGTGAAAGAAGACAAGATCTTCTAATGGGAAAAGGATGTCTGTAAAGAATGAAGGATCCTATGCAATGTTTTAATTTCTCTAAGTGCATGGTGGGCAGTGCTTAGGAAGGTGAAGTAGAAGGTGGTGCCCTCTGAGATCAACTTTCTTTCTCTTCATATTTTTATTTATCCTTTGCTGTCTCCGTTTTCAACTCAATTACTATTTAGTGTTACAGAGGTAGTCCCTTAGGAACCTTCAGTCCAGGAACCTAACTTCATTTGAGTAGATGTGATACAATCAAGTACAAAGTACAAAGTAAGAAATCTTGAAGATTGGGCTATAGAATAAGTGGAAAAGCAGAGTTTGGAAGGCAAAGTAATACTAAAATGAATAGAGCAATATTAAAGTCATAGCAGTGTTTCAATTGGCTTAACTTTTAAAGCTTCTTTCCTGTTATTTCTCTTCAAATCTATAATACTTTTCCTTCTAGTTCTAGTTTCTTTTATTTCCTTTAGGGGATTTATCCTTACTTTGCATTTCTGTTCAGCTCCGAAGTCCTTGACATGTCCATTTCTCTGACTTGCCATCAGTCACTGGCTGTGTGGATGAAAGATAGAATTACAAAGGTTTCCTTCAATACTTAAGAGAAAAATGGGCCAGGAATCAATACTGCTATACAGGCATATAATAGTGATTATTGAGATGTAAGGGTATTTACATCTCACAACATTCCACCTTTCTCTGCTCATGAATAATGAAGAATGTTATGGCATTCTTGGGGGTTTGAGTTAGCAAAATAAAATCTTTGGAGCATATGAAGGGACTATTACATCTTCATTACCACCCTTTGCTTATGTAAGGTGTTCTGGGGAAAAAAACAAAACAACAAACAAACAAAACCATACAAAAAACCCAAACCAAAACACACACACAAAAAATAAACCAAACAAAAGAGCACTAAAAGCTAAGAACTTTGCCTGCATTTTGTAAAGTTCCTACTCTAAAAGAATCTGTGCAGGGACACCATATACACAATATAACTTCCAAAGAGCATCAGCACAGAAGTCTTTCAGCTGTAGAGATACTACATTTTAGTAAAATGATATGAAGTTCACCCATTTACATCCCTCCAAATGTCAGGTCTTCAGGCTGAGATGATGTTAGGACTTTCTTCTGTCAGTGACAAAATATTTATTCCATCTATCTTAGACACAGTTCTGACAAGAAGAATTGTTTTTTTGAGGATGCTCATTCTCATCTGAATGACTACAGGAAAAGCCTAAACCTAATGACTTAAGCTAAAAAATTAAAAATCAAAAGAGTAAAAGTAACATAAAGTCAATTGCGTTATATATGACTAAAGAACAGGAAAGTCTCTTTCTGCTTAAAACAAAGGAGATTTAATATTTTTTTTTCCTGATTTAGCAGTTATGAAACAAGAACTGACCAAAATTGCAGCACCAACAAAATGACTGCATAGCCCATTGCAGATGAGACACTAACACATTCTTGGTGACACAACCAAGGAGAAACACTGATGTTCAAAAAGGAGTGCTTGTTTTGCCCTCAAAAGAATTATAAACTATCCTCATCACTACATCTATAAACTGGCTAAAAATGTAGATGTTGAGTGGAGAAAGTGGATGAAATTGAGTGTTTTACCCTGCTTTGCTATTAGTTGTAAAGCCCTGCTTTGACGAAGTCTTGTTTTACTGCTAATTTTCTGTCAAGGAGCAATAAGTTCTGTTGCTTAGTATGTTCTATAGTCTCCTCAAAAACCTCCCTGAACCCAGAACATTAACATCTTTGAAACCCCAGTTTAAAACTCATACCAGGTCAATGTCCAGCAAAGAATGATAACGCAGGACACAGGCTGTACTGGTAGTTAATGGTGTGTATAACTGGCTTACTTTTCACATTGCACTAACCTTTTTTTGTGGGGCTTGTCTGTCCTTTTTAGAAGTTTTTTTTTTTTTTTAATATAAACAGGCCACATTTCATGTAGCTTTATTACCAGGGCCTATAACGTGATACAGTTTTGTGCCACAAAGGTGGGAGATATTTCACATCCAGCATTTCAAATGCAGCAAGGAGATACACCTTTTGCTGAATCCATAGGCTCAGAGTTTTGACTAGAAAGAGTAAAGAAAGATGTCATTAAAGTAATTGGTCACAGAATGGCTATGAGCCATCAGCACAACATGACCATAAAACCCCCAAGAGATTTTCAGTAGAGAAAGAAAATTGTTCCTATCATTATATATAGTGCTGGTGAAACCTCATCTGTATTCTTATCATCTACATTACAGAAAAACATGCTAATAAGATGTTCAGAAGAAGAGTCAAGTGTAAGGTAGGGTGAGAAATATGCATCTGTCCATAAAAAAAAGAGTAATAGAGCATATAAGTTCTCCTTTTGAAAATAAGAAATAAAACCAGGAGGTGAGAGTAATTTAGGTTCAAGAGTTATAATGGTACAAGAAAAAAATCAATATAAACTGCTCAAGAACACAATCTGGATAAAAATTAGAACATTTCCAAATGTCAAGGAAAGAAAGATCTGGAACATTTTTTCTTTAGAAAGTTGGGGGGGGAGAGGCAACATATTTGTTTGGTTTTCAAGTGGGTTTTAATCAACTAATTAAAGTGATTGTATAGAGGATTGCCTGCAACAGTGGGTATTAAGTACATGGATTTGTGAACTCTCATCTTATTTCCAGTTCTGAGATTTTTAAGGATACCACTGCAAACAAATGTGGAAAACCTCCAAAATAAAGCAGCATTTAATGTCTACACAAAGGAAGCTGTGAATAGCTACCCTGATCGAAAACCCTTTTAATGCTATATCCATTTTCCTACAGTAATTAGAATCAGGTGCTTTAAGAACAGCTTCCTTCAGCACTAAACATCTATTTATATACCCAGTTTGAATGTGGAAACACTAGATGAACATAATGTAAGCAATGCATCTGATGAGACTGAGCTCACCAAAGTAAAAATGGTGGGCCAATTATGAATCAGCTATGAAGCAGCCTGATTGCTTAATGGAAAGGTATATGAATTCCACAGTGAACTTAGGATTTGATGGCACTGTAGCACACCCTTGTACAAATGCAATAAATAGTACAGAACTCAGTAAAATATTTATATTTAAAATGAGGGTTTTATCTACAGGTGTATGACAATTTTTGTGTGATCCCGGTAACACTTGGATTTTACAGATATCTGAGTTAGTTACATCAAAATCTGTTATTTTGTTAACATCACCCTCAACTGTATTGTAATTACTACAGAGTATTTCCTTTTGTCAAGATGACATCAGCATCTATATTAAAACTTACCATGATTTACTACCACTGTACTAAGTGTCCATGCAGCTATGAAATTATTAGTATTGGCATAGTGTCATCAACCACCACGGTACCTCGTGGAAGCTGTAGCTCATTTGCTGAATATCTCCTGCTCTTCTCCATAGGCTGAAGTCTCTTGCCATGCAAAGATGTGGGACAGACTGTTATCCACTGAGATACCAAGAGTTTGGTGCAGATAGGGAAGTCTGGCAGGGGAATTTGCTCTGCTGTGGAGAGCAGTGAGATGATAGAATCATGGAATCATTTAGGTTGGAAAAGAACTTTAAGATCATCAGGTCTAACCAAAAAGATATTTAGTCTATAATCTCCCAAAGATACACCACAGAAACTCAAGAGATTTCAGCCCAACATCAAAGCAAGCTGAAACAAAACCCCTAGATTCTTCCAGACTGAATTTCTTCAGATTACTTCTTTCCAGACTGAAGTTCAGTTCTGAACTTTCTCTTCTGCTAAGTATTTCATTATTTCTGCTCATTATCTCTATTTGGGAGTAAAACAAATGTCAAACGTATTACCAGGAGATAATGTAAATTTTTTTTTTTTTTTTTTTTTTTTTTTTTTTTTTGACTGGAAGTGATGAATTTTCAATGACATTTATTGTGGAATCAACAGGAGTATATGAAACACAGAAAAGATGTGGGCAGTATCTCCTTAGGCCACAAACTATTCTATTTTCTGCAAAATACTTAATCAAGGGCCAATTTTAGTTACCCAAAGGCACCGTAAATTGAGATGGAGTATATTCAAAATAATGCTGCTACAGTAAACCACAAATGATCTTACATAAGTATATGACCTTTTTGGTATGCGTATTCCATAGTGTATGTGTTCACAGACTTTTTTTGTATCTTGCCTAACAGTATTGTGAAACGTTATTACACGTCTTATAAATGGGGGACGTAGAAACAGATTTCTAATGAGACTTCCAAGATCACACAGAAAATATCAAGCAGACTGCTCCAATCTCAGAATGATGTTCTTATTCAGTGCAATGATTCTTGTTTTGTCTCATCACTCAAAATGAAGAGGACAAAAAATGAAAAGGGATTTTGGAAGAGCCAACATGGATTTTCTTTTACAGTCTTTTCCATAAACTGCTGTGAAGTCAAGCTGGTGGTTAAGCCCATATTGCCTCTCTAGCATAATTCAGAGGGCAGTCTCCATGGACAAGAGACTGACTGGTTCCTTACACAATCTATTGCACAAAGTGGGGATGTTCCCAGACTTTATTCATTTATTTGATGATCCTGCATAAAGGTCATTCATCATTTGGCTCCTTATGCTTAGAATTTGTTCCTATAGAAGAAAGAAATCTGGTAAAAATCCAGAGTTCTCCCATAACCATCATGAAAAGTGCTGTGAGACCTTTAAGTTAACGCTGGATGACTGCCAGTTCAGGGGAGGGGGAGACGTGTCATTTGAATCTGAATTTATTTTCCTCCTCACAGGCATATAGAGCTCTATCAGCAGAGTGATGCAGATAAACACTGATGCAATTGAATACATTTCCAAATTTCAAAATAAATCAATCAATAAAAAGTTTTTCGCTGTTTACAGGGTACTGGGAACAAGGACAACCTTATCCTCCAAACTTCTGTAGTCTAATCTGAAGTTTACTGAAATCAGAAAGGATTAAATTGTTGCTCATTCAAGACTGCAGCATCAAACATTATAGACTTCAATAAACAAGTATAAAACTGTATTTAAATAAATTACCACTAGACCTACAAGTTAAATTTTATAAAGATGCTCTGGGAAGATTGCTCTTCTCTTGGTTCTATATTGCTTCCTTTTGACTGCTAATAAGACATAAAATTACTTGAACAGATGGCACAAATCTGTTTATTTGCTGGCAATTACACACTATTTTCACTTTCTATCTCTGTGGCTACAAAGTCTAATTGGTACTGGTGCATGTTCTTGTACCAAAGAAAATTTTATTCCTTCTTACATCACCAAATACTTAGTTCCTAGTTAAGTAAATTATATTGAAAGATCTCAATGACTTTGCATAAACAGAGGAAAGATAGGATTCCAAATCTGTGAAATAGTGAATATTTCACAGAAGTATTGGAAGTGACCAAAGAAAAGAAATCTGTCTGAAGAAAAGTATCCTGGCTTCTGAGCACAGGTCTGAGTGTTCCAGACTCTTCAGCATCCCAGGAGGGTTACAACTGAAGATGGGCTAAAAATACAAAAAGATTACATCTGCATGACTGGAGCTAGTTTATTTGTCCATTACTTTGAGGGATATAAATGTGCAATAGCATCTTCAAATATAGACAGAGAGAATGAGAGGGAAGAGTAAAATGTGTTTGTCTATACTTGAAATAGAACTAGATCACAGATTGTATTTTCAATATAAGAACAAGTAATTCTTTCCTTGTTTATTACACTTGTCAAGTAACCATATATAACTATGTATAGACAAAACCAGGGTTGTACAGGGGCAGCAATTATTAATGGACATCACTGAATGATAAATAAAGAGCGAGCTCAAAGATGGTATTCATTGCACACAGATGTCTGGACCATGGGCAGATGTCTTAAATTGTCTACACAAAGCGCTTTTGTGCTATCACAGTAATCTAAATTGCTTTGCATGTGGTTCCAGACATTTCCACAAACTGCTTTCCACCACACATAAATTCCTATTCTCAAATTCTAACTGGACTTTAAGGGCCAATTTACTTCTTCATGTAACTCTTTTGCTTAATTTAGCTCAGTTTTATTAATGCTGACAAACTTGAAGAATAGAATCCTCAATTGTAGGAGATCTTGTACATAGCTCCATAGGTTATGGTCCTGATTCAAGGGAGGGCACTCGCTGCTTTTGCACCACCATACTGAAGGAGAAGAGACTCAGAAAGCACAAGTAGGAATGGAAGCATGGCTTCACGCAAGCTCTCTGTGCAAAACACAACTTACTTCACATGACAGTAAGGTCGTGATCAATGCTCGTTATGGGCAGATTGTTTCAAATGTCTCGCTGTTCCCTATTCAGAGAAGAAAGGGCTACCATAGTATGTCTTATAAAGCTTTAATCTCAGGACATTTGTCCTTTTAAATGTTCTGGTGCTTGGTTTAATCTGTGAATTGTCAGCTGACAGTCATACTGCCCCTGAATATGGGGGAAGCTCAAAGAAAACCACCCATAACTCTGAGACAGAGTTTACTGACTCTCTGGGAATCTTAGCTCTACTGTTCTCCTATAGCAAGACTGTACCTAACTGAAAATAAAGTCAGTGATGATTTAGGAAATAATTTGTATCCCCAGAGGAAGCATATCTTGCAGCAGAGACAGCCCAGAGTAAGTTGCTGAGTTTTAGTTAATGTCCTCATTCCATCTAATGTGTCTACTCTTGCAGATACAAGTTACAGATGAATTGCCTGTTTTCTGTCTCCCCATTTGTTTTTTCACATGGAAAGCATTTGAATTGGGTTAGCACATAACCTGTCTAGGAACAGATACACGGGAGGAGAAGGAAACAGAGATAGTTAATTGAATATCTATTATTCTGCATTGCAACCCTGTGAAGAAAGGAAGTAATACATTTCCTAGTGGGCGTTTTACAAGGGTCACTTTATACAAGTGAGACTGCAAAATCTCTCTATTTTATTATGCCTAGTACCATAGAATTACCTACTACCTAATCCTAGAGGAATGATGATTTGACTATAACTTATCATGCATTTCTGTATGCTGTCAAGATAGCTTTCAAGGTACATTTAACAGATTCCCATATTAGATTATACAGATATATTTTTTTCCTTCATCCAAGGGTCATGGCACTACATGACCTGACCCTACTGACCAGTCGCTCCTTGTTGTGGGAGACTTACAAGTTACCAGTTGAAAGGCATAAAGATATGCTGATACCAGCACATGGTTCCACATACATGTTAGCCCTGAAAGTGTGCATAATGCTACATCATTTCTTCCACTTCTTGCCATGATGCTGACTGAAAGGCCAGAACTAAAATTTTGTCTGTCGTCTTGGACATTTTGGCCATAGACATTGAGTAAAACCTTTTAGATTTCAGTATTTTTTAGAAATAAAAATTGTGACAGACAAGACTTCTTGCTTTTTATTTAAGTCAGCTGGTAATTTAGGTTTTACTGGATATAAATAATCTCAGATATATTTGTGCTATTGTATTGTCCAGAATCATAATTATGTTCCAAGACATGTATTGCATACTAAAAAAAAATTTTACAAATCCCAAAAAAACAAACAAAAAAATCCCACCCCACAACAATCCAGAAACAGAAAAGTCTCTAGGAATTAACAACCGTTGATGAAGGAAACAAACAGTGACTGCGTGGGTAAACTATCTGGGTAATGATTTCAGTACCACTGTGATAAGGCTGAGTTGTAGCAGGGCTACTGCAATTCCCCTTCCATTCCACTATGTTTATAATCCAGTGGCCAGTTAAGACAGCTCCAAGATGCCACTTTGCCCCATAACCTCAGCCTGCATTTGAGTATTGGCAGGTTGAAGGATTAATGGAAACACAGCTACAATCTGTTCAGCATGGAAAAGCATAAGCAACCTTGACAACATACAGTTGGTGTGGTGAGCTTGTCAACAGTGCAGATCTGATTTAAATGTTAAGTGGAGTTGTTGTAAGCTAAAGTAAATCTCGGGCACTTCCCTGGTGGTACTTAAATTCAAGTTCTGGAAGAGTGGAATAACCTTTTTGCAATATTGTAAAAACACACTGCAGGGTGAAAAAGCCATAATTCAAATGGTCGCCACTCCAACAATAATAAACAGGGATGTTCTATCCAATACTTAGTCCCTGACTGCCTGATCGTGTTTTTATTTATGATTATAACCATTATTTATATAGTATCTTTGGTGGATAGTGCTTCTCAGGAAAACTCCCTGTAAAAACAATTTATCATATAAGGAACTTCAGAAGGAAACAACAGCAACACAAACCAGTTGGGGGTAACTCTTTTCTGGGGCAAAATCCAACACCTTTGGAGCAGAGCAAACTTTCTCACATTCAATTAACTTTTGAAATTTCAGTTATACAGTCAAAGCTGTGTGGGTGGAGCGGTAATGTGAAGCCGTGATAAGCAGCATAAATACGTCTGTCTAAAACGGCCCTGGGTAATCTTTGTTAGGTTTAAGAACAAACGGACTAAAGGACTAAATGTGGCTGCCCAGGCTGCGCTCTGGGGAAGGAGGCGCCCGGTAGGAGAGGCTGCGGCTCCCTCTCGAGGGCATCGGCGTTCATTACAAATCCTCCATCTCCTGCAGCCTTCACTGGTGCAACGGAACGAGCAAACCCCGAACGTTACAGGCATAAGCCTAGGACAAAAGCATCCACAATAAGAGGGTGGAATAGATATAAAAAAGAGAGGGAGGGACGCAGTCGATTCTAACCGCTCATTAAAAATGGACACAAAAAGGATCAGAGGGCTGGAACGCCTCTGCTATGAAGAAAGGCTGAGAGTGTTGGGGCAGAGGCTGGGGAGAAGGCTCCAGGGAGACCTTATAGCAGTCTTTCAATACCTAAAGGGAGCCTATAAGAAAGATGGGGACAGTCTTTTTAGAAGGGCTAGTTATTGTAGGACAAGATGTAGTGGTTTTAAACTAAAAGAGGGTTTAGACTAGACAGAAGGAAGAAATTTTTTATAATGAGGGTGGTGAAACACTGGCCCAGCTTACCTAGAGAGGTGGTAGATGCCCCATCCCTGGAAACATTCAAGGTCAGGTTAGTTGGGGCTCTGAGAAATGTGATCTAATTAAAGATATCCTTGCCTACTGCGGGGGGGGGAGGGTTAGACTACATGACCTTTAAATGTCCCAATGTCCCTTCCAACCTGAACCATGCTATGATTTTCTGATCAGGAAACGTTGGAAAGCTTAAACAAAAAGAAAAAAAAAAAAAAAGCTTGGCAAAGGTGTTTCAAAAAAAAAAAAAAGTGTCATGTGCTGACATGTACAAGGTAAACGTTCCTTAGATCCTGGTAAAGCTGCTAGAAAATACATACATGTACAAAGAAAAGGAGGAAATGAGAGTAGTATTTCATTATGAAAGAAGAGAAATTATCATTGCCATAGGGGACCTATGTCTCTGAGCTTTGACAATGTATTTGCACAGACCAACAGCTGAACTGAGCAATGACCAAGACAAGGAATTCTGAATTCTAGCACCCTTCACATAAAACATTTCAGCTATTATTGTTTATGCTATTGGTATTGCTATAATTGTAAACAAACAGTGCTCAACGATTACAGATGTTGTGGATGGACACCACCCCAACCCTGTTGCATACTAAGCGACCAGGACACCTTTGAACCATCAGCAGCTCAACTCAGTAACCCCAGGGACATCATGCTCTCACACATTACTCACGGTGACCAGAGTGTACCCACACTGATTGTGGTAGGAAACCATCACTGATCCAGACCCAGGAGTACAAGTCTGCCTCTGGCATGCAGCAAAGGTAGAGTCCTTTAGTTCTACCTGTTTGTGGTCAGATCCCTCCACAGTTTTGGAGTTAATATTGCTAAAATTTGGGGGTGATATCTGGTCTAGGTGTCACACAGTTACCCGGTGAGATTTTTTCTTTACTTAGTTTGTGACACCCATCAGTCTCCAGTCTCCCTCTTATTGTTAGTTTTGATCACTTACCTTAAAAGTCAACATTTCCTTCCCTTTTTTGTTACACCAGTTGCCTTAAAACTTCATTTTACACATTTGCCTCTGGCAGACTTCAGCTGCCTAGGGAACACTATGAAAATCCTTCACAGAGGAGACAGGGTCTACTGGGTGTGCATGGCAAGGTTTTTGGTACACGGCTACAGGGGTAGCTATGTTTTGTCCATGACAGCAATTGGTGAATAATGAATATCTCCACATCCTTATCTTGACCTCCAAGTTTCTCATTATAGATTCCCCGCCAGCTGAGGAGAGGGAGGGGGAATGATAGAGCAAATTTGGTAGGCATCCACTATCCAGCCAGAATTAACCTACCACACAGGGTAAAAAGAAGTAACTCTGAAACAATGAATTGCCACATGCTTTACAAAACAACACCAATTATCCTACTGTCCCCTAACAACCTGATATTTAGGATCTGGCAACCATCAAAATGGTGGAACCTAAGTAGCAACAGATTTAATCAGTAAAGCAAATGATCAGGTGACATGAATTATAGGTTCATAGTTAGGAGGTTAAACAGCTGAAAATGACTTTCATCAGTACAAAGGTGACAACCTTTCTATTTAACTGAAGACTCTAAGAATAGCTTTAATTTCTGTGCAAAGCTGATGAAGGAAATTTTTGTTTGTATATTACTGTAAAGGAAAAAGCACTACAGCTAGAGGCTGAGCAAATCCACAATGAAGCTGAGTGTGGTGCAGAGGTGAGAGCTTTATGGCTGCTAAACATAAATGGCTTTGCCTAAGGCATTAAGTATTTTAACTTTTCTGGTTTGCCTTCCAATTTTTTAGTAGCAGCTAAGGGAATCCCATTTTGTAATGTCCAAGTCTGGACTTGTAGCTATAAATTTAAGATTAGTTTAATATTCAGAACAGAAATTTCTGAGCATGGAAACTTGCTAGCAAGCTGTTGTTGCAGATGAAGTGACTGCTGATCTCTGCCTTCTCTTACAGGTTGCTACTAATAGGGATGGTAACCTCTGAAATATGGACCCAAGAGAGACCAGGTAATGCTGCTATAAACTGCTTTCATATAATGCCATCATTGCTTTTTCATAGGTGACATCTGTGTTTGTGTGTGTTTCAGAAGACCCCAAAGCTCTTGTGGCAGCTGTGCTTGCACATCTTTCTGAGAAAGTCCAAGCATACAGGGTTTATTCATGGCATAACTATTCATGGCTATTCTTTAGGTTTATGTATTGTTGTAATAAGCAAACGTTTCTATCTTTCCTCATTCTGATCACAAGCAGTGATGAATTAATTGGGTCTTTACTGCCCTCCTTGGTTTCTTTTCTTAAGCCTAGCCCTCCTTGGTTTCTTTTCTTAAGCCTAGCCCTCCTTGGTTTCTTTTCTTAAGCCTAGCCCTCCTTGGTTTCTTTT
>JANIJG010002075.1:54318-70528 GCA_024611175.1 Megaceryle torquata | reverse complement strand
CTTAAGCCTAGCCCTCCTTGGTGTTGACCATATCATGTGTAAGGTCTTTTAAAAGCTATAATGATATCAGTGCTTTGCCTGAGAAGAAACAGTTTTATTGAACAAAATTACTGTTTGCTTTAACTTCATTACAAAACAGCATGTCACAGGACAGCAAATACAGAGAGCTGGTTATAGGACTGTCTGGCCTACTCAATGTAGGTGCTGTATAAATATGTCAGCATTTACCAAAGATCAAGGTAAAAAGATACTGGAAAAGGCTTTATTCATCTTGGGACAAATCCATAGCTTCTGCACTGCATCAAGTTAGTAGTTTGGAATATAGGCAGAATAAGGTCATGTTCACCAGCTTCTCTCTGATGTTCCCTAGTATGTCCATCTCTGACAGGCAGACTGTATCCTTGGTTAACCTAAAGGTATAGTGCTAAACTCCCTAGGAAAAAGAATCCTCCCAGCCTTTGAAATGTACTATTACTATAAAAGGTCTAGTTGCCATTAGCTCACTATGCCATAGAAACTTCCATTTGAAATTACAAATCTCAGTTTATTAGAAATACATGCTGAATGAGAAGTCTTCTCTAGTTCTACATTTAGAACAGTTTGTACCTGCTTCCTGGCTTTAACATGTTTGGGATCCATAGCCTGGTTTATGCTGCAGTGATACCATGGGACTTGAGCTTCTCAAGCCATCATCTTTGCTCATGTGTGGTCCTTTCCTAGCATCGGCTATCTGGCTTCTGGTACTGGTATTTGAGCACATGAACAGGGTAGGCTGATGGGTAGCTGATGTGGCCGCTCCCTACGCAGACTTACCTTGTGGTTCCTCTTGTGAATAGGTGTGTATGGGTTATTTTTAATTCTGTTGTGATTTGTTTGTGGGATTTTGCTGTTTGTGTTTTCTTTCAGGAGGGTGGGGGAGCTTTCTCATTCTTCTTATTCTACTTCAAGTGTTCAGATTTGGACAGCCAATTTAATACTTTTTTTGACCCTGTTCTGAAATACTGTTTCCATGGCTGGCTGCTGCAGGTAGTATTGCCCGCTTGACAGACACAGTTACTACCAAAATATTAACTTCAGGGCTGGCGTTTCTCCTGGAAGTATTTCTGGTTTAAAATAATCCCTTTAACACTTCCTGGTCAGAGATGGAATATGTCTGTCATGACACTGATTTTTATAAAGCAATCAGTAATTGCAGATTTCTGTTTGGATGTTACCTTCAATCCTCTATTTACTAGCCTATCAATATGCTCAATGCAGGATCCATGATTTCGGAGTGCTTGGGGAACCTTTTGCGTATAACACTGAGTGCAGAATACTTTGAGGACAAATATTTATCTTTTTCTGTTGTTGGTAAGTTGATATAGAAGAGCCTGTCAAGTCAATTACATATGGTGAAATGTTTAAAATTCTCTGAGGTCTTCCTATACTAGAATTCCCTGCATTATTCTAATATGGTAGAGCTTAGTAGGTTGGACTTAAGTGAAGCTATATGCTACCTTCAGTTCTTTATAATGTATCCTGTAGACCGAGTGTGATAACTCGGCAATATCAAGTTGAATTGTGGCTATCTTTGGACTGAAATTGAAATTTGCATGGTAGTTTCTAGACACGACAACACCCGTGGATTTCCCTTCTGGTAAAGGTGTTCCATGGTGACAGCACATACTATTCTGAATATTCACTAGTTGAAGCTAGCTCTACATTACTCATTTTGTACTTGTGGCTTTCCACCTGTACTTACAGCTAAGGGACTTCACGGAGGCATGCAAATACTTAATGAAGAAAAATTATCTGGATCCTCTGGCTATGGGCTTAGTGGTGCATTTCAGTGAAAAGCCCCACAGAGTGCTCTGGAAGGGCAGAGTTAGATAACTTTGGGGCTGTATGCATCATCAGGTGTAAGATTATATACATAAAATGTAAATTCATTTTTGATCTAGCTCTCTGTGCTAGTTAGCTGTCTAACTAGATATAGTCCATGACAACTCTAACATAACATCCATCTTTCTAGAATGTTAAACATGTCTAAAAACCTGCTCTTTTTTTTTGTTTGTTTGTTTATTCAGGCATTTTCATTTACACACACAAAAAAAGACACTCTTCAACTGGGACATGTTCAATTTAAAAGTATAACACAATTATTTTTTGAGGGAAAAAAGCTCTTTAAAAAAAAAAAAATGGTAAAAAGCCCAAAACCACAAAGACAATTTTGTAGCCTAAAAAAATGCAAGCTAATCTTTAATGTGTTCATCATCCTTATAAGACCCCTGGGGAGACTGTCAGCCAGGCAGGTATCAGAGCAAAACAGTGGCCAGAGCCAGCCACAGATAAGACTCCTGATGCTGATAAGGCTGTCGTCATCTGTCAATCCTGACAACTTTGACACTGATGACCTAACTGACTGTTCTGTGCTTATTGGGGGTTTTGCCTCTTTAGGATTTAATATCTTTCCATGATGGTGATTTTTTTTTTTTTTTTTATCCTCAATCCTTTTCCTTCTAGTGGTTTGGTTTTTTTTGGTGGGTTTTTGATTTGTTTGGTTTGGTTTGTTTTGTTGTCCCAGTCTGCCTGTAATTTTACCTGTCTTACTTTCTATAGACTTTTTTACAGCTCTTTCACCACTTTGCAATTCTCTTGTCTGATACCGGGATATGTAGCTCAGCAGTGCAGGAGCAAGATCAGCTGAACACTTGGGTGAGGGCAGATTATTGACATAGTATAACCTAGTGTTCTGCAAACTCATTAACATCACTCTTCACTAATTGCCCATAGATCAGTCTGGCATAGCTTGGGAGCTAGATGAGGCCTTGGCATCACAGTGTGGCTATACAATAACTGACAGCAATTGGAATAACATTGAGTTTCATGCTTCTGCACTAAGCTGCCATTCTCACTTAGAGGTAAGTCTGCTATGGGTGTTTTGACTGTAGTGCTCTTGTGTATGAACTTTATGCAAAAGATTACTAAGTTATTGATAGGTATTCATTGAGATTTCATAATGTCCTGAACATCTATTAGCAGAAAAAAAAAAAAATTATCCTCAAATGTATCCTGACGTCTGAGAAGATTCTATAGTATTGACATTTGCATGGCCTACAGATGAATACATAAAGAAGCAGATCACAGGTGCCCTTGAAGGGTGACTCTTTTCACTTGGATAAGAACAGAAAATTCTGTCTGGCAGGTGTGCTGCACTCTGCCCTTGTATTTAGTGTCTGAGACACATTGAGGAAAAGCTCAAAAGCTTTAGCTGCTTGTCTTGCTTGCTCACTACTACTATGTCATCAAACATAAGATCAGCTATATTTTAGGGAGCATTTTTGTTGCCCTATTCTGGGTCTAGGTGGAAAGTTTGATGCTACTCTCCAAAGTACTTATGTTACTATGTAGCTATGCACCTATATACACATAGCCTATGTAATTAATCAAGTAGAAAACAATATTGCTTCAGTATAGAACTGTTTTTCTGTGCAAAAGCTGGTGGGTGGGTGTGTTTTGTAATTTACTGTTAGGCCTCAGGGGTAGGTGGTACCTGACTAGGGAAAAATCAGTCTAACAAGCAAATGTTCCCTGTATCCACGCAGAAAGATGTGTTTATAGTAACTATACAAATCAAAGCATCCCATACTCCTGATATGAAAAATGCTACAACTCATCTGAAAACAGCAAGTTGCTACTATGGTGCATGGAGTCCAAGAGAGTTGTTATGTGCAAGTAACTACATGGAGGTAAGCATTAGAAGTACTTATGGGAAGGTATTTCAGGAGGTAAGTACTGGAAGATGCTCTTTTGAAGCTTATTAGATGCTAGGAATGTGTATTGGAAACAGAATTTGAATGCTTCACCATGAACACCTTGCTAATGAATGAACAGCATACATCTTGAGTTTAGTGATACATCTTTTGGAAGAGGCGTGAGAGTCAAGATACAAATTCCTAGCTTTAATTGGAAGCAGAAATGTGAAGATAGGCAGTAAATAAAAAGCTGAAAACAGGTGGACTACAGATAATACACTATGCATGGTGGCATCTTATGCCATAAATTTTTACTTGGTGGGTGGAAATCTCCCTCTAGGAAATGCTAGTTTCCCTTGAAAAGATTTCTAGAGTGTTGAAGACAAGAAGAGGAGACTGAGGGGTGACCTCATTAATGTTTATGAATATGTTAAGGGTAAGTGTCAGAAGGACGGAGCCAGGCTCTTCTCAACAACGTTCAATGACAGGACAAGGGGCAGTGGGTGCAAACTGGAGCATAAGGGATTGCAAAGAAATTTAAGGAAAAACTTTTTCACAGCGAGGGTCACAGAGCACTGGAACAGGCTGCCCAGAGGGGTTGTGGAGTCTCCTCTGAAGACATTTAAAACCTGCCTGGATGCATTCCTGTGTGACCTGCTCTAGGTGCCCTTGCTCTGGCAGGGGGGGTTGGACTAAGGCCCAACCTTAGGGGAAACCTTTCCCCTTGAAAGGGACTTTCAAGGTCTCTTCCAACCTTTAACATTTGGTGATTGTGTGAAACATGCCCAATTAGCAAACATCTTACAGATGTCTTTTTTTCCCTTCAGGTTTCTGTCAGGAGGGAGCTTCCACAGACTCTAAGAGACTTAATTCAAGATGAACCTGAGGATGGGACTTTTGTCTTTACAGAGGTAAAACTACATGTTTTTTTTCCTGCTACAAGCTTAGTGCTACTTCTGGCACAACCACCCTGACACAACCTGCCCACATGGTACAAAATGTCCTTTCATAAAACACTTAAGTAGGAAGAACAGAACTTCTGTACCAAGTGGGTTTAGTATAGAGAATTTTATGTTAGAAATACAGACAGCTGCAGGCCATGTCTCCAAGGAAGAAATGGAAACTGATTTCTCAAAGAAACTAGAAAGCAAGTGTTCCCCAGGCAAGAGACTGTGCAGCAAAATCCATCTCTAAGACCCCATAGACCAGAGGTGAACTGTGGATAGGCCTTTTTTTTTTTTTTTAATCTTCTTGGATCCTGTGTTTGCAGTGCTGCAGTGCAGTTAATCTGTGATGCTCCTACCATGGAAAGTTTTAACTGTGTGTGAGGAGGGGAAAGATGGAGAATTATCCCACTATCAGTATTCTGAATAAAGGCAACTGGGTGCTTTAATATAATCTGTTACCTTGCACACAGTGTTTAAACTCTTGATGAATTTCTATGGATAGGCAAAAACAGGAGGAGCCTCAATATGGCAAACAGTGTTTCATCAGCCAGAAGAAAAGAAGGCTCTGCTTGTGAGCGATGCTTGGAGTGCAGGCTATGGACTCAACATCACAGACACCAGGGTTCTGATGCGAATACCATACACTGCTGCACAAGTTCAGCTGGTTGAGGTTGGTATGCTCATTCCAGCCCCACAGGCTGCCATGCTTTGTAGGTCTGACCAGATCTCTTTTTATAGGATCAGGGAATTACCTTTTCTGCAGTGAGATCAAGTACATTTTACAGACAACAATGGATGATCCTGATGGTGAATACTGCTGTGGCATGTCCTGTAGGTGAGAAATGCAGTGCCTTACTCCAATGCTTAATTGTACAGGGACCAATTTAAACTAGAGTAATGAGTCTTCATATCTTGTCCCTAAGATGGTGTGGATTACACTAACAAAACAATCATCTGGACTGTTCCAAAATATATTCAACTGCTTTCTGCTGGAGCAACTAGCTTTAAGGATGTGCTCGTTGAGGCTGGTGTGAATTTACACAAACTCTCTGCCAAAGAAATGGCTTCCAGGAAATACATATTATTGAATGACTTAAATGCAATTACAATGAAGATACCAATAGGTGCAGAAGGTGGCTATTACAAGGTTAGTGACTTACGTTAGGTGCCAGGCAGCAGACTTTCTGTTTGTTGTTTTGTTGTGTGGTTTTTGTGGGTTTTTTTGGGGGGTGGGGTGTTTTTTATTTGGTGGTTTTGGTGTGTTTTGTTGTTTGGGGTTTTTTTTGTTGTTGTTTTGGGGTTTTTTTCTGGGGAGGAATAATTCATTCTGTTTCTTTCAAATGAAGGATTGTGATGAAGGGGAAGAAAGGGTGTATTAAAAATTCCAAAAGCCCTGACCAAAGATAGGTCTTGTAAGCACCATTTTGTGAATAAAGTCTTTTCTTAAAAGCACAGATGGACAGAATCCTATACAGAACTATTGATTTGTCTCCTTCCTCAGGTTAACACAAAGCTCTCACTCTTAATTCTCACATCATACTTGTCAAGGACAGTAAAACATGCATTGGTCCTGTTGTATTCTACACAGACAATTCGAGAGAATGGGAACAACCAATCTGTCCACCAAACCATATAATATTGGGATGGGCAATGTAACAGGACATCTAAATCTAGTTGGTTGGAGTTAGCTGATTTATGGGCAAATGTTATAACTGAACATTAAAGGAAGTTGCAGGAGGAGCCCTTTCACTGGTTAAATAGTCTGCTGCTTTGAAACTTGTGAGTGGGGGACAATTTTCCAAAGGAAGTCTAAGTATTCTGAGATAATCTAAATTCATAGGGCTATAACAAGTGACAATTCAGAGTTTATGATTCCTGAGCTGAGAAGGACAACTCTTTGGAGCTACAGCTCTAGCTGACCTTGAGATCATAAAATTGTGAGATGGTTTGTGTTGAAAGGGACTTCAGAGATCATTTAGTTCCAATTCTCCTGCTGTGACAAGGACACACTCCACTTGACCATGTTGCTGAAATCCCCATCCAGCCTGGCCTTGAACACTTCCGGGGTGGAGCATCCATAACTCCCTTGGGCAACCTGTTCCAGTGCCTCACCGCTGTCACAGTAAAGATGCTACAATACGACTCATAATTATAACTGTTAATACTAAAAGGTATTTACTTGAAATTCTAGACTTCTGTGAGCAATGGACAGCATGGGGCAAAATACACCATCAACTTGTTCTTGGAACATCAGTGGGAAGATAACAAATGGGGACTAACAAAATATACTATCATCAAGAAAATAGAAACACCATTTGAACAAGTAGAACTTGATATAACAAACAGTAAGTAGCCTAACATTGAATTTACTGAAGGTTTTGGTACTGTTAAGAGCTGAATGTTTTTGTGTTCCTCTTCAGACTCAAATCTGAGTGCAAGGCTAATGAATGTGACAGTGGGAACATTCCTCCCAGATGTGGAGCTTGTGAACTTAACCATTGAGGGGGCAACTGTTGCTGTACCTGAAGCTGTTCAGCATGGATATCTAACAGATGAGATCAGATATACTAATGGAAGCAAATCCTACATAATACAAGTCCCACTTGATGCACCAAGCATTAAGAAAGAGGTGTGTACTAAGACACTGCAGCATTCCATGCTATAGAAATGATGATATAATTTGGTAATTTTTATTTCTAAATATGATTTTCCTAGTACATGACAGCAACCATGAAAGCATACACCCTGAACGTCACACTTGCATTCATAACCCATCCAACAAGAGAGACCTTTGCTGTTCAAGTCACAAGAGTGGCAACTGTTAAAGATGCAGGTAAACAAGTGGAACTTGGGCAGAACTGTAACATCTTGGCTGCAACTAACCTGGCTGCGAAGTCATCTGTTAACTGGGCTAATTTCAGCCAGGCATACTGTCAGAATCCTATTAAAGCCCTATTAAACTCTGATGGCAGCTGGCATGCTGGCTGACTCTTGACTATATTACAGTACTGCCCAGTGCGAGAGGATTTTGTGATGGGAAGAACCTTCATCTCATTATCACTCATGGAAATGTGGACCGAAACTGGCTACCCTTCATCTCAGACTGGCACCTGACCCCTGAAGCTGCACAAAAGTACAACTACAGCTTGAAGGACAATGGCACTCACTTAACAATCTCAGTTCCTTTCCTTTCTTCCCATATAAACTATGAGGTAAAGATGTCAGCATATAGCAATTAAAAGGCATGCTCTAGCTGTGAGATATGGACATCACACACTATGTTCTTGAAGGTTGAATAAAACTTCTCTTTGAGAAAATCCTCCATTAATCCCTTAGAGCCTATTTTCTGCCCTTAGCAAGAGTGCTTTAATTTCCCTTGGTTAATGTAGGCAGAAGTAGGCAAGAAAAAAAATCTGCAAGCACATTATGGCTTTAATAGCAACTGTATATGCAGTGGGGTTTGTATTACATTGTATTTCAAAACATCTTAAAAAGCTTACTGTGTTAGTTTTTTAGATTTAAAATAATCTTCCCTCAGGAGCTGACTTTGATCGATCACAATTACCTTTGGCCTGTGATAACTTGCCCTTTTATTTTCTGAGTATTTAATTTGAACAGTGTGTCTTTATTCTCTTGTTTAACCTGTGACTGTCATCTCTAGGATCTTAATACTTCTGGAATAAAGGCTTCACTCCACCTAACCTTGAAGGATGGCATCACCTTGGCTAATAGGAGGGACTTCTCAGTTTCCTGCATATTTTCACCTTCGGAGCTAATACGTAATAACATGTTTGGGATTAGCCCTTAATGCTTTTAACTTTAACTCTACTTTCCCTCCCATGTCTAAAAATTGTGAAGCTTTTTTAAAGGGATTTTGTCATTGCTTTAGGTGTTGAATGGTTTGGGCATTTGTTTTGTGGTTTTGTTTTGTTTGTGGAAGTGTCTTTTGTTTCTTTGTGCTGGGGTTTTTTGTGGGTGTCTTCTTGTTGTGGTTTTTTGTTGTTGTTGTTGTTGTTGGGTTTTTGTGTTTTGGTGGTTTGTTTGGTGTGGGTTTTGTTTTGTTTTGTTTTGTTTTGGTGTGTTTGTTGTTTTCTTTTCTTTTTTGAGATGGGAGAAGGACCAGCATACAAATTAGTCATTCTAAAGCTACTCATCAGTATTGAATGTGCTGAATATCTTGTCTAGAGAAATCGTTTTAGGAAAGGGTGAGAGTACCTAGAAGGTGAAAAGTAAATAAAGTCACTAGCTTTGACCGTGTAGTGCACACTGTACTAGCATTTTGAATAATAATAAGGTGTTAGTACTGAAGAGAATTTTGCTCAAAACTTAACCCTTGTGAATTGCCCAAAAACTAGTTATCAAATCTATGCAGGAACAATTTGTTGTGCTTAGCCTACAAAATAAGGGAGTTTGAGTCCTTATTTGTATAAAAATATATTTTTCAGAGTGCTTGCCCAATGGTACTGTGATTATTACTGCAGTAAAACTGTCAAGAGTTGCAGACCTGGACACCAGCCTGCTTGTCTTGAGGGACAGACAGTGCAAACCCAGTCTAGTGACAGAGAAGACTGCAACCTTCAAGTTCAGTGTGAACACCTGTGGAACAAGTAGAAAGGTAAAGGTTTAAGCATGTGAAGTTTACTCTGCATTGAGCTAGGGTTATTACTAGAACTGGCAAAGGCTCAGAGTTGAGCAGAAGCTGCGAGCAGGTCAAAGACAGCATTATGTTAAGTGCACCTCTACATTCTTTTTCTGAGGATATTGAATTCAGTTGGGTAGAAGTTCCTATCTGGTAGATTGTTTTGACATTAGAGACCATTTCTGAAATTAGCCTTCAGTTTGATGCCTCTGACTTGTTTAGCAATGGACTTGAATGTGAGTTTATGCTGTGGAGATACACTTGGCAGAATCTGATTAGGTGTTGTCAATGACTACCTGGCCCAAGACTAGAGTGGGTCCTGTTCTTGCCACCTACATACTACATAAATGGAAAATGGAAAAAATATCAAAGGATTGGATTATGCTCTATTTCATATCATCACAACTGCAGCTCCTGAGAGTGTTATATCTCGTGCTATATATTAATTCTGTCAGCAGAAACAACTGATCTTTCTCAGGCCCAGTGCACTCCCTTTCTGGGGTGTTGTCATATTTAAGATATTGTTAGCTACTAAACTGTTTCTTCTTGACTATGGCATTACTGTCAGCTTTAGTTCAATAAGGATAGGGCTATTGGCTGGTAATTGCTGGCCATTCTTAACTGTGCTCTGCTTAGTGCAATCTGCCAGTCAAATGAAGGGATGTGGATATAATTTAAAACTAAAAGCAAACTGAGTAAAACTAAAAAGTAATCTCTAATAAAGCCAAAGCAAACTCTAATATAACTGTCCTGTTTGTAATGATATGTAACTTTCAGTTCAGTAGCACAGCTATGACATATGAAAACGACGTACTCTATTTCAGACCTGGCAATGATGCACCGGTATACAAGTAAGTGTCATTCTCTAGAAGAAGGTTGATCAAGGTATTTTGTTATCTAAAAATCTGATTATAAACCTCTTCCCTCAGACTGAAATTTGCATGCTGGTATGCAATCAAGCAGACTGTTGATGTCCAGTATGAATCTAAGAAGAATCCACCACCCAGTATTAAGCCAGGGTTTGGCTCCCTTGTTCTTTCATTGAAGCTTTTCAAAGGTAACATTTATGATCAGACTCCATAGAATCACTGAACAGTTAAAGTTGGAAGGTACCTCTGAAAGTCATCTTGTCCATCCACTCTTTTCAAAGGCCACCTAGAACTGGTTGCCCAGGACCATGTCCACATGGTTGTTTTCTTGCTTGGTCTGAGCATGCTAAAAGTCTTCTATAATGGATGTGATGTGAACTACTCTCTGCTATCAACTCCCAAACTGATACTAAGCAGAGTTAATACTGACTGAAATAACTGTAACCTGTGTCAGAGATGGAAGCTACATGCAGTACTTCTGTAAAAATGGTACCTATGCTAGCAGAAAGGGCTAACTGGAGCCTAAAACAAACCTTGACTGGAGTGGCCCTGATTGATTTTTCACTCTGCCCTACTCTTTCCCCTAAAAAAACCTTTACAGATACAATTTTGAATTAATATCTTACTCCAATGGGTTTTTGCAGAAGGAATGTCTCACTTCTGGATCCTCAGAGCCAAGGAATACAGTTCAGATCATTGCTTGCATTGCCAGTTCTTACTTTTCCACCATCCTGTCCCAATTTGTTGATGTTCATACACTCAGATTTTAATATTACTGTGTCAGAGTAAATAGTAGTAGAAAGAAGGGTGAAGAAGAAAGTTTGTGAATGCTTACTCTGTAAATGTGAAATTCTAGCATAATACTCTATTCTAGAGAAATCCTATTCAGAGCCTTACCAGGAATCAGAATATCCTGTGGTAAAATACCTGAGGGAGGCACTGTATTTTGAAGTTCAACTGCTCCAGCCTAAAGATGCAAGACTGGAATTAAACCTGAATGATTGTTGGGCTACAAACTCTCAAAGCCAGGACAGCCTTCCACAGTGGCCCATCCTTATAAATGGGTAAGTAGTTAAGCAGTTCTTTTCTCCTGTATTTGGTAACTGTTTAGCATAAGGCCCCTTACCTTAGGTGGGAGGAAAGAGTAAAAAGACAGAAGTATGCTTAGATGTTGTTTTGTTCTCATGAACAGTTGCTGCTAGGCTGTGGAGCATGTCAGTGTTAACACAGTTGCTATGCCTTCTGGTGTCAGCAGGTCAGGGCAGTGGCCAGAAGTATTTCTAGCTAACAGCTTCCCCCTGGCAAGAAAGAACAAGAAGCAACCTTGACTAGCCGAAGGCAGAAATCATGAGTGGGAGAGGCTCTGTACATACCCTTATGGCCTGAGGGAAGCTTCTCTGTATTTCACCTCCTTGCTTTGATTAAAAATCTGGTTAAAGTGAAGAAAGGTTAGATTAAATACTTTCTTTCCCTAAAAGGTGTGAAAACAGTGAAGACTTTTACAGAACTGTCTTCCATGAAGTTAATTATAGCCTCAGAGTAAAATTTCCTCAGCACCTGAAGAGATTTGAAGTGAGGATGTTCACCTTTATACAAGGCACAATGCTGTTACAAGAGCAGGTGAGGTGTCTTTGTGATCTGTCACGTTGTCTGCAGCCCTATAGGTGAGCCTGGAGCAGTGCATGCAGCAAATGCTGTGAAAGGTCTCAGCTGTCCAGTTGCTGCCTGGGGCTATTATCCACCTTCCTGAAGGCATAACACTGTAAGAGTAGTAAATATAAAGTCTAGCCTCTTACCAGTGTTCAGTTCATCTGCTTTAGAGTCAGTACACATATTGGATGTTTGCAGCATAAGACTCTTACACATTATAAAAATATTTTTGTCTTTTAGCTGTATTTCCACTGCAGCGTGGTGATCTGCAGCACTATGCAGCAGCCTTCAGGTTTTCTTTGTCCAAGGAGATGCAATCCAGGGAAACACAGGCTTGGTAAGAAAACAGGTAGTTCTTAAGTAACTTCTGAATCTCTGCTCAGCAATATGGCACATGCTCTCATGAGAGCTGTGCCAAATGACATACTCCTAGTCCTAAAGTATGCTGTACAGAAAACTAAAAGCAGAAATATCTTGCTAGACCGCAGTGCAGAACCACATCTGCATGGGCAAGTGTCATCTGGAGCAGTCCTTGTTAGGAAGGAAAACAACTAGCAGAGGTTGGTGTCAATCTTAAAATATGCTCCTGAAATACCAAGTGTAAAGTTGTTGTAACAGAAGAGACTTTGTTATGCCCTCTTCCCCCTTTAGGTGAATACACTGACTTTCGACAGACTAAGCAAGGACTGCAACTGCACGGAATGAAATAAATGACTTAATTAAGAACAGCCTGCCTAGACTTAGAAGTGAAGACATCTGAAACGTATCTATGGGGAAAATATATTGATGGTGTTGACTGATAAAAGAGGTCACCTAACCAGTGTGGATGTATCTTTGTCTTTAGGTTAATTGGTTGTGTTGCTCTCCCGTGTTCCTCCACAGTGTCAAACTATTATTAGTCTTTGGTGTGATTTGCATCTGACCTAGTCTGCTCAGCTAACATGTCCCAAACTTGTGTCTGTTCACTTTGCAGTGGGAAGCATCTGTTCTGAGGTAGGGGAAGGAAGGTGGTAACAGATGTGAAGTCAATTATAAATCACTTTGAGCTTTTTTTCTAAAAGCTTCAGTATGACCATAGGATGGAAGAGAGTTTAATGTCAGTATGAGAAAGTGGGTTTGAGGCAAGAGAAGGATGATCATACTTGATTTTGCAGTAGCTATTGGCAGAAGAGCTGCAACTGTGGATCTTGCAGGAGTGTTCTGCCTCTGCAATATCAAGTTGCCTTCCCTAGGTGAGAGGAAATCACTCACGGGTAGTGTCAGTGACTGCGTAGCTGGGTAACCTGATAACCTAAATAAAAAAATCTTTTAATGAGGACTCGTAGTAGTAATGATGATAAAACATGGACTTTATCCACAAAGTGTTAAGGATTCTTCCATAGTAGAGAAAAAGAGGTTTAGGAGCTCCTGTCAGATTATCCTGTCGTTTGTTTGGTTTTTTTAATGGGAAGAAAAATTCTTGCTTTCTTCTTTGCATCTGAACAGTGATGTGAAAACAGTTCAGATCTGATACTGTATTTTCCTGTTCTAAGGGAAGCTATTGCTTAGCACAAATAATTATTCATTAGGAGTAAAGATATAATAATGTGTGTCTGCTTTTAACTTTGTACTATGTAGAAATATACTACAGGGAATTTCTTTGAAGTCTAACTTGAGCAAGAAACTATTTTGTGAATATGTTTGCATTTTGTGAAAAAGCATGATGTCTACAAGCTTGTAGCTCTGTTGCCACAATAACTGTGGGGAGACACCACTAAACAGCTTCTGTTATAATTACAAGCTCATGTTTACAAGTCTTGTCTGTCTTCCAGTTGCCTGCTAAGTATATCTGTATTAGATGTCTTACTGTAATTTCTGGGGAAAAAAGCCAGCTGTGTGGGTGTCATGATGAAGGATATGTCAAGTCCCTAGCTGTGTATTAAGACTGTGTTTTCCAATACAGGAGGCTACTGTGCTAAAGGAGTCTTATTTTGTTACCCCTGTGGTAGGTGATGACTAAAGCCATGCAGCTGTGATATTGAGGAATGACATGTAAATATGACAGCATGGGAATAAAAGGAAAATGCACAAAATATAAGCCTGACAGCAGATTTGATAAGTGCTTAGTGCTTTCCCAAGTTAACCCAGTGGGTTAAGTAGCTATTCCTCAGTGTGCAGGCACAATCTATTGAAAAATCAAAGGACACACCTATAAATATTGCCAGGGGCCTGCATTTAACAGAACACAAGTATGGGCACTTCAAGTGGTATGGTGACTTCCCTGTGTGTTTTATACCATGATGACCATCTCCCAAGAAATTATTGTTATGCAGCATCCTCTCCAGATAGGTGAGTGTCAGTCTTAATCTTCTGTAACAGTGCTCTACCTGCACAGTGTAGGCTGCCTTGGGTAGCCTGAGCCACCTTCTTCCCTCTTATTGTTGGGATGTGGGGGGGAATATAGCAACTAGGGACTGCTATGAGAACCAAGCATGAGACTGGGCAAACTATTTAAGTGCTGTTAACACAGTCTTAGTTTTGGCTTCTTATGTTTGATTAATTTCTTCAAGACTCAAGAACAACATCACTTAAGAAAGGAAATCTGGTTTTTACAATCTTGTCTAAGGTGCATCCATTTCTTTTCATAAGAGTAGTCAGTATCTTGAGATTATTTCTGTTGGTGAAAATTTAAGAATTGTTGAAAAGCAAGATGATGCCCAGGGAAACTGTGGCTACTCTTCAGCTCTTCTAAAAGCTCTGCTTATTGTCTTTTTGCAAAATGAGAAGTGGTAATAGATAAGATGATTGTTTACTATTTTTGATATGCAGGAAAAATCAAGAAGATTGCCCTTCATGGTCAGACTAGGATTTTTAGAAAGCTTCTTGTAATTTTTTTCTTTTCCCCCCAACAGCATGTAAGACACACGAAATCCATCTGAGTATTAGTAAAATCTTTTAAAGACATGACAGGAATATTCCCTCCACCTCAGAGGTGTCTGTTTTTCCTAAAATTCAGGAACTGCCTTCCTGGTTATACATGTATATATTAAAAAAAAAAGTCGTCTTCAAGTGTTGTATCAACACCTCTTTGCCTTTTAAGTGGATATTTTATGACCACATGCTTTCCCTCCTGGTATTTGGGATGTTATTTTTATATCCCTGTTAACACAAGTTGAAAGCAGATCAATCTTCTTTGTTTATGCTTAATGTCTTCTGCAGTTTCAACAGGTGAATGGTAAAAGTCTTAAGGGAGAAAAAAAGAAGTATGGTGTGATTTGTTTTTATAGGAAAATAGGAATAATAACAGAAGTGCACTACAGACAGTTATTTCCATTTCAAATAAATGGCAGTAAGTCAGTGCTACAAGTAGCCTCACTCTATCTGGTTACTAATAGACTATAGTAAAACTGAGAGCTCTGCATTTCTTTATTCAATGACATGGCTAGCATTCTAAAACTCATCTGCTTTTATTTTTTTAAAGCAGCAACTATTTACTATTAATAATTTAAAAAATGAGGAAAACTGACACATTTTTCTGGCCCAAATAACTTTCTCTTTGGGTATATTGCTTTGATTTTTGTTTTAAACCTCAATGTCTTTAGTGAAAGATTAAACACTCTGCACCTCTAATCCAGGGGAATGTACATTCTGACAATGATCTAATTATTGGGGAAGCCTTTGTTCAAGATTTTGGCTTCTGTCCTAAGCCTATTTGAGTCTTCAGCTTGCCAGTCCCATACAATTTATGGTTTCATTTATGCATATGAGTCCAGAAACATCTAAACACAGTGTTAGCTCTATTCCCAGATCCCATGCAGGCATATGCTTTAAAATAAATGCTTTTAAGAAATAAGTAAGCTGAATCTGTCTCCTTACCGTACTTAGTGTAGTGATAAGAGAGCCAGCTAGGCTCATTTTGCTGTCCAAATGAACAAAAAGTCAGGGGAGGGTGTTCAGATGGACCTAACTTCTGTAACTCAGTAAGAAGCAGCTGCTCTACTGGGAGCTGGGACTTACCTTCACAAGGGGGTTTCCCATCTGCTCAATGCAGTAATAGCATTGAATATTTGTATAGCAGAAAACTTGGGGAGTACAAGTCAATCAGATACACTCCAGCTTCTAAGGAGCCAGTAGGTGGGTGGGTGTATGTATATGTGTGTATAAATATGTATATTACTGTGGGGTGTTTTAAGCCACACAGAGCTGGAGCAATGATCCCTGGCATCCCTTGGCAGAGGGGATGTGGAGCTGTAGCAACTAACAGATAAGCAGCTGTCCTAAGGAACCAGCTGAAGCTTTCTTGTAGGAGGCTTTCTTCCCCCCCACCCCCAGCACACCTATGTGCAGCCCAAATGTGTAACCATAAAACCTCTTGGCACCTACGTGGTGCTC
>JANIJG010002075.1:43580-54218 GCA_024611175.1 Megaceryle torquata | reverse complement strand
GGGGGGGGGCCCCCGGGGGTAATTTTTCAGAGGGTGGGGGGGGGGGGGGGGGGGTGTGGGTTGGCCCTGGTCTCCCCTCTGCTTTCGGGGTGGGGTTAAGCTCTGCAGGTCCCAGAGCCAGGGCTTGCAGGGGGAGCTTCTTCTGCATGTGATACTTTAACCACTGAGGAATATTGTCTCTAAGGTACTTCTCCCAACAAGAGAGAATTTGGCCTCCTTTTCAACTTCAGGGTGTTTGTCGAGATACTGCTGCTGCTGGCAGGCACCACACTGCTGCACCTCTCTTCCAGGGTGGGCAGAGAAGCTGTCAGTCTTCTGAATTCAGGTGCAAAGCCTGCCCTGGAGTGTGAAGCTTTACAAGGCTTCTTCCTTTCTGTGTGCCTTCTGCTAAATAAAGCAACATCATCTACTTCCAACTGCACCAGAACAGCCTCTGATCTCCTGAGGTATAAGAAGAAACCCTGCTGATGATAGCAGCGACTCCTCCCTTTGGCTGAAGCACCAAAGGAATGAGATTGTATAAAATCCATTACATGTAACTGCCTGCTCTGCCCAACCTTGTTCTTCAGTACTATAAAAGGGTGAGGATGGCTGTCAGGCAAAAGTCCTTTGGTTCTGAAACTGTAAGCATTCTGTCTCTGTGATCACACCTCATCCCCTCTCAGCAGTTCACCCAGAATGGAAGCAAGGGTGTAGCTCCGAATGTGAAGAGCTGCTCAGGAAAGCAGCTGGAGAGGTTCAGCCATCTTACCTGTGGTTTGCTGTTGCTTGCTTATCTCTTTTCACTGCATTAGGCCCGCTTCCATCCACTCTTCTGCCAGGGCTTTGGACAGGGAGAGTATATGCACAGTCTCGGCTCTTTCTTTCTGCCTCCGTGCAAAGTCTTTTAATGTCTGGGAGCACTTCTTTAAAATGAAATATATCTACTTGTAGTGTGCAGCCAATGACTCTGTTAGCAGCAGGGATCATGTAATTATCTCATCAATAAACAGAGTGAAGGACTAGTAAATTCAGACAGGTTGTCAAGTTTCTGTATCTAAAGGCTTTTCCTGAGATTCTGAAATCTGTTTCATATAACCAATTTCTGCAGAAATTTTCATATTGTTCTTCATCCCATTACTATTTGAGCACTTGCAAAGCTGAAAGGGCATCAGGTGACTAGTATCACTCATGAAATATGATTTCGTATACCAAAATAAGGATGTGATTGCTGGGAACCAACATGGCCTCACCAAGGTCAAATCATACATGAATAATTTGGTGACCTTTGACAGTGGAGTTACAGTGTTGGAGGATAAGGGAAGAGCAACTGCCATTATCAACCTGGACATATGCTAAGCATTTGACATTGTCCCAAATGACATCCTAGTCTCTAAGATGGAAAGACATGGATTTAATGGATGGACCACGTGGTGGATACAGAATTAGCTGGATGGTTGCAGACAACACTAACCTGTGTGGTGTGGTCAACACACTGGAGGGAAGGGATGCCATCCAGAGGAACATTAACAAGCTTGAGAGGTGGGCCTATGCCAGCCTCATGAAATTCAACAAGGCCAAGTGCAAGGTCCTGCACCTGGGTCAGGGCAATCCCAAGCACAAATACAGGCAATGAGTGGATTGAGAGCAGCCCTGTGGAGAACTCCTCAGGGTTATGGGTGGATGAAAACCCAAATACAAGCCAGTGATGTGAAAATGCAGCTCAGAAAGCCACATCTGTTCTGGGCTGTATCAAATAGAAGTATGGCCAGCAGGTTGAGGGAGGTGACTCTCTTGCCCTCTACTCCCCTTTCATGAGACACCACCTGGAATACTGCATCCAGCTCTGGAGCCCCCAGTACAAGAAGGACATGGACCTGTTGGAGCAGGTTCAGAAGAGGGCTATGAAGATGTTCAGAGGGCTAGAATACCTTTCCTATGAGGACTGTCTGAGGGAGTTCGGGTTGTTCAGCCTTGAAAAGGTCATGTTCCTGGGAGACCTTATTATGACCTTCCAAGTATCTGAAGTATCTGAATTTTTACAAGGACTTGTAGTGGCAGGAGGAGGGGTAATGGCTTCAAACTGGAAGAGAGTAGATTTAGATTGGAAATTAGGAAGTTTTCACTATGAGAGAATTCAGGCACTGGAACAAGTTGCCTGGGGAAGTTGTGGATGCTCCATCACTGGATGTGTTCAAATCCAGGTTGGATGGGGCCTTGAGCAACCTGATCTAGTGACAGGTGTCTCTGCCACGGCAGGGGTGCTGGAACTACATGATCTTTAAGGTCCCTTCGAACACAAACCATTCTATGAATTTCTTGTATAAGAAAACAGGGAATACAGTAGAAACCCATGTTGTGGTGGTGGTTTCTTCTTTAGTACCCATGTCTTGCTCTCTAAATTAATAAGGAATATCAGTAATATGCTAACCTGGAAAAAGGAGAGCTTTTGGGGCCAGAAGAGGTCATTTAATTGTCTGAGACTAACCACAGTTTACTCTATCCCTTTCCCTTTAGCATGATAAAGAACTCTATCCCTTAGGCAGAATGTAATTTAATTCCCCAGCCATGGACATCCAGTGATTTTTGGGCTGCTACTTTAGCTTCATTTCCATGTAGTTTTTTAACACATTCTGTTGAGAGAATATGCTTGTGTGTTAAAGAGGTCATCTGCTTCTGTGACTTGTGCAACTTTTTCAGACTAAGGTTCTGCTTATTTTTTCTGCTTTAGGGATTATTGTGGTGTTGCTGTTGGAATTTGGTATAGCTTTATGACCTTATGTACACTCCTGGAGGCTAAATCTCATGCACTAAAATAGGGAACTTAACTTGGTCTGTTTCACATCAGTAAAGTAGCCTAAAGTTGTAGGGCTAAAGAAATAAAGGAGGAACTTTGACTCTATTCCATTTTATTGAAAAAATAAATAAAATCCAACATTTAGTAGCAGCAGGACGTGTGCTGTCATGAATATAATAATTTGGAATATTTCCTCTGGATCAGTGAAATTTCTATGTCAAGCGGAAGAATTACAGAAGGAGGGATTGGTAGGGGTGTTCTATGTCAGGCAGAGTAAGAATTAATTTCTTCCTGGAAGAGGGGAAACAAACCTGGCAGACCCTCGGAGATCCCAATCAAAGGTAGTAGGTACTGAACCTACTTATGCCTCCTACTCATACACCTCAGTCATGTCCCCCACAAAATGCAGGTGGAAGGAAAGATTCCCTGAAAAGAGATCAAACAAATTAAACAGCACAAGATTACAGCGTATTCCAGTAAACTAACTATATCTTGGACATGGAGTTTGGTCCTATTGCATCTCAGGGAGGGATATGATTTAGCATAGACTGTTGCCTAAGATCATCTTAGAAGCAGTCACAGCATCCTGAGGCTCAAATTTTTTATAAGCATGGCAGCAGCCCTGGAATTGTGGAACTAGGGAGTAAGTACAGGTAAGGTCTAGTTCACTGGCATGGAAGTAGTAAAGTATCCTTCCAAAACTTGAAGCCTTGCAGTTGTATTACTTAGATCTAGACTTACAGGGAGACAGAGGAACTCTAGAGGCACCTCACAAGCTGTACCCCAACACATTCAACCTGCCACTTTCTCTGGGGTGTGGGAAATACTGCCTCTGAGCTACTTCTCAGATCTGCAGGGTACATCCTACTGGGGCACTTTTTCTGCATACAGCATTACTTAGCTTTGTCTATGAAGAGCAGTCTTCTGAAGCCATTATCTACCAGAGTCTTCATTTTCAGATGGGTAAACTGAGGCACCAGCGGTGGATGACCAGCCAAGATCATAGATAAACTAGCAAGAAAAATGGATCCTTCCAACTCCTTGTTTCTCTGCTTTAACCCTATAGGCTTCCCTAGATAAAGAGCTGAAAAGTGTAGTCATCTGTGGTTTCAGGAATGGAAGACTTAGGAAACAAGGTTAATAGTCTTCCCAAACATAAACGCTATACCCAGCTGCTGTACTCATGAAAAAATATGGTCTTTAACATCACAGAATGACAGGGCTATCTTCCTGTGCATTTTCTGGTGGTTTGCCAGCACTAGTGAGCAGGTACCCCTTTACACGTACCCCCTCAGAGACAGTGAGAGTCTTTGAGAAAGGATGTGGGATCAAGCTCTCAGTTACAGTTCTGTGCAAGATCCCATGGGCACTTCACATGCAATTTCACTCCCTTGCAAAATATAATCCAGACCAACCTTATCTATGTGACTCTTTATCTGCTCAAGTCTGGACCAGCAGAACAGCTTTACACTGAGGAAGGCTGTGCTCACATTACTGCTAACAACTCATACGTGCACAAAATTTTCTTTAGTTTGACAATTTTATAGGGATTTCAAAATGATTCTGTTTCTATTCTTGCTGAAACACTAAGGCCTATGAGAAATCTAGCATGGGTTAAAAAAAAAAAAACCAAACAGATATGGGATAAGCTTAAATGTGGTTACATCTTAAGTGACAGTGCTACCTGCATAAATTTGAATGTAGGTGCTTTTTTGAGACGCTGATGGATTTCACACCAATTGCTCCAATATGTATGTACTATGTCAGAAGATCACTGAGTCAGCTTAGGCTAAGCCTTGGATAAAAAAGAAAAAAATAGAAAGACTATTGTATTTTCTTCCAAACAAACAGAAAGAGGGAAAGAAAAAAAGAGAAGTATGCAATAAAGTTTTAGCATTGTGATTCTCTGCTCCGGGATGTATCTACAAACCAAAACCAAAACCATCTGCCCCACGCAGATATGCTGATCTATCCATCCTGGTGAGACAAGCCTGTTACCTCCTGGCTCCTGCTCACTCTGTGCCTTACAACTCCCTGTGGAGAAAAGGTTAATCTCACTTAATTAGCTCCATGGAACTCAGCCCTGGGTTTTGCTCCTCTGTGTGTGTTGCTGGCCTCAGCACAGATAAGTCTTGTGAATCAGTCTGCAATGACATTTAAAAAACAATTCATGGGTTTTTTTGTGGTGTGCTGAGACCTGTACAATACCTGTCAGATGAATGTGAAAGCAATTAAGGATTAAGACTACATCCTCATTTGTTTGGTTTTAGAAGATTTTGTGTGTGTGTGTTTTGCAGGACTATTACTAGCTGTAGGAAACAGCTGATCTGACAGCTTCTAGTAAGGAGACATTACAGTCACTAGAGTACTCCTAGGTTTCAGTGCACCTCAAGGACAAAACTTTGCATCTTTTTGATATACCTGAATCAATTTATTTCATGTCAGGGAGAAGGAAGAGAAGGAAGATAAATCAGCCTAATCTTATTTATTCTAGCTATTTGATGTAAAAATGTCTTCCATAATTTATCAGGCACTGAAATAAGAGGGTTTTATATATTAAATACAGAAAAAAAAAATATGTTTCTCTCTATATAATAAAGAAGATAGGATTTAACAGCAACTTACCTATACAAAATGTCAGTGTGCTTATATTTCATCTCCAATATTTAGCTGTCATAGCTAGATTTTACTTATTTATCAATCAGATGTAATACAAGATACAGACTATGACACATTTATTTATGAGCAAAATGTTCTCACTATTACTTAGTTTCTTGATTATTAGGTACAGTGGAAACATGGATAAATAGACAATACTTGAACTAACTATACATGTATGTTCTTCCTCATCTTAGTATTAAAGTGCCTACAAATCAATACACTTAGTATCCTTATAGTGTTGTTGCCATTTACTTTAAAAAAAAATCATTTTAAAACCTCTGGATTTTCTATTTTCCTTATTAAACAGAAGATCAGTCATTACAGTGATACGTAAATCCTAGGAAGATCAATTAATTCTTGTTTTTTACTTTCATATCAGACTAGGTTTAATATTTTTCAGAAGCCTATTAAAAAAAAAAAAAAAAAAAAAAAAAAGAAATTAAGAAGAAATTTAAAAAAGTAAAACCCAAGACTTCTGTCTCAGCAACCTGAAGCTCAGGTTTCTAGGCAATCCTACATCACCTTCCAGCATCACGTCCTATGTACGACAGTGGCCCTTGCTCTCCCTCCCTTGTTCCATCTTCCTCTTGCACCCCATGCAACTGTACTCTGGTTAGGAAGAAATTTTGTTGGTTTTTGTCTGTAAAAATCCTGAGCGTGCCGGGGCGGGTGCTCCAGGTGGGGTCTACGCCCGTTTGACACTGTTGAGGAGCTCCGTCAGTTCGCTGATGTACTTGATGGTGTATTTTAGGGTTTGTATTTTGGTAAGGGGCTGTCCCCTCTGGCTGTAGACGGGGGGCAGGTAGTTGCGCAGCGTGTGGAGTGCATCAGCCAGGGTCCTCATTCGCAGCTTCTCCCTCTCGCTGGCCTTCCTCCTGCGCTGGGCTGACATCCTCACCTTGGTGCCTTTGGGCAGCCGAGCCTGCCCTGGGCTGGGCAGATAGGCGGGAGGGAAGTCCACCAGGCTGTAGCCCACCAGGCTGCCGCCGCTGCCATAGGGGGTCTCCGCCACCGCTGGGCAAGGGGATGAGGAGTAGGATTCAAAGGAAGGCGTTGGGGATAAGCTGTGGGGAGATGAGACGGGGTGCAGCTCAAAAGTCCCAGCAGCGCTTTTCCAGTCCCAGGGTGATAAGCAGACAGAGTGCTCTGAACCCAAAGCATCTTCCATGTTTATCAATGTCTCGTGCAGTTTGTCCATGCTGGAGGAGCACTCAGGAGAAGCAATGCCCTCTGCCTGCCAGCAAAGGCTGGAGCTGCTTGCTGATGAGACCTTTTATGATGGAGGGAGGAAAGTGACAGAGTGGGAACATGGGTTTGGCGAGAGGAGTTCAAAGGGGCGCCACAAGTGCTAAGATGGAAAATGAACTCCTGATGTGCTAGTTTCTTCTCAATGATAATTATCAACCTTCAGCTAAAAAGTCTTTAGGCTAACAGGCAACAGTGAGAAAGGAGGAAAAAAAGATTATCTTCTTGCAACTAAACCAATTAAGGCTGTGCATCTATGTGTAACATTGTGCTGGGGGGATAAGTGGTGAGAGAGGAAAAAGAAAATTAACAATTTTACAAAACTATTTACAGTTGTAGAATTTAAAGATAACGACCCCTAAAACAAACATTGAACTTAAGCCACCAAGCCCTGATTTCTGTGTAACTGTTTGAAGGAGATGGCACTACATCAGTGATGATTTGATCCATGCTAAGTGCTACTGAAGTAGTCTCTCATTATCTGCATCTTAATTGTGAAAGTAAAAAATTGTTTGTTTGTATTTGTGTGTGTTATGGCTCTGTAGATTTCTTTTCTCATTAGATTGTAACTTCTCTTTGGATCACTTTGATTTTCAACAGGAAAAAGGAGGAAAGAATAGCAATGCATCCCCTGAAGTCTGTAGATTCATTTGCTATTTTGAATCATGTGTGGGAAGTCAAAAAGGAAACCTGTAATTAAAAACAAAGTCAAAGTCACATTTAAAAAACAAAACAAAATCAAAGTGGGAAAATGTAATTTAAACAAAAAGAAGTCTAGGAAATAAGCTGTGCATAACCTTTTGCCCCAGACAAATGTTTTACATAGAAATTTAATTCAAAGTGATATACAGATTAGATGTGTGTAAGAAAGGACTACAAGCTACTTCTGTAAAATCACCTACCTCTAGAAATCTGTTCTTCTGCCAGGAAAACTTAATCCAGCCCTGACTCAATTCAAGAGCAGTTATTTGTTCAGAAGTTCAAGTGGAAATGTATATCCTATAAATTAGTAGCATTAATAATGAGCACTTCTATTCTCTTGGCTTCAGAACAGCTTATAGCAATGATTAATGATCTCTGTTACTCTGGGGAAATGGTTAAGTGGAGACAAGGACTAACTTACCCAAAATCACACAGCAAGTCATTAAAAGAGCCAGGAAAACTGTCCAAAACTACTGAGCAGCTTGGCTGCCAGCCATGACTTTGTATTGGCCAATAATGGAAGCAGAATATAATATATAATGAAAAGAAGGGGAGAAAGAATACAAATCTGGATGAAAGAGAAAAGTAGGATTTATTTTACAGATTCTTCCTGTGTAACAATTGCTGTATGAACCATAATCCATTCTGCAAAAAAAATGTGAGGGATGCCTCTGAATAGCACAAAAGCAAAGCAAGCTCGGGCTTTCTGGAATACATCACTTCTTTATGAGTATGAAATCCTCACTATGACCACTCAGAAAAAACCAATCCAGTACTGACCATAGTCATTAGGAAGGCTTTTGTGAAATTTTATGAATTTCGGATCAAAACAATGGGAAGCAGCTTGTGGGATACTTACTGGTTTTATGCTGGGATAAATAAGAAAGAGCTAAAAAGTGAAGGATTTCTGCATTTCAACCCAAGCTGAGATGGTTTGACCATGATAACGCCTACTCCACAGAGAAACTTGGGGCACATCTCCCTACAGTCAGGATTACTTTGGGCCTTATGGCCACGCTGTCATATTCTGAGCTCTGTGTTACTAGTCCTTTAAGGAAAATGACCTGAATTAGTCCTAAGAATAAGAAATGCCTGCAACAAATTTAAATTAGGCCAAGATAAACAGCAGGTATCTTCTGTGACTTCAGTGAACTGAATGAGTTTCATCAAGAACCAACACAATAGTAACAAGTCAGACACAAGGTCTAATTTAGGTCTAATTTAGCATAAATAGGGGACATGTTTGCATCCCAGTTAAAAACTGTCTCCCATTCTTTTTCTCTTTTTCTCCTCATATTTTTGTTTATAGGGGCATTTTCCATTTGACATGTCCTGTGCTTTTTATTTTACGTCTTTTCCTTTTTCAGTAATCACAACAATTAAAAATCTACAAATAGACAAAAATCAAGAGGGAGAGGTGAAAGAGGAGGTATTTCTGTCAGGGTGTGCCAAGCAAAAAGGAGCTTCCAAATATATATGTGTGTGCATATATAAATATATGAAAAATACACCTATTAAGTATATATATAAAATGTTCTGCTCAGCAGTTCTGATTTTGGAATCAAATGTTAATTAAATGCAGTCAAATTTAGAAGAATAAATTTCAATATCACTTTTTTGCTGACTATAAACAATGCCTGTTGCCAGTTAATTTATGCCCCTAATTTATGAGTAAATCATAGAAAGTGTTGCCAAGGAGAAAAAAAATTTGTGCATGTCCAAGTTGCCACTGCTTTAAATGACAGGTGAACACAGTCAGATTTCATCTCTACATTCTTATATAGAGGCGTTCAGATGAGATTTGGCAGCGAAGAGGAATGCAAATCACAGCAACACCTCTATCTTTTATCTTACGGGTAAATGTTTAGAGCAACCATGGCAGGATATTACATTATGTAGACAACTGCTCTGGTTGCATGGAAAATCACTAGATCCTAGAAGTTTATGCTCTTCCAAACTGTTACACAGGCAAGAAAAAAATTACAGGTTTTTCTATATTAATAGCTAATATGTGGCTAATGCTTGTACTTGAAAACTGACTTGCAGTTGTGCATCCTGTTCTATTACTATCATGCTCCTTGATCTTATTTAACTTGGACCCACCTAGCTATGTCCCAAATATTGCCTGACTATGGTTCAGGGGATGCCGATGCCACCGAGGGCATGGCGTGAGCCAAAGGTTTACCCACATGAAAGCAAGCTTTGCTGCAACACGAATCAGCAGAGCCAAAGCAGGGCTTGTGGCCCTGTTTGGTCTACTGGTATAGGCACAGAGAAAGGTTAAGTTTTGAAAAATAGCCACCCATTTCTACCCACAGTCCCCAAGGTTCCTAAAACATACTCACATGAAATGTGCCTGAGTTATGGGCAAAGTGGGGAGCTGTGTAACATCTCTCCCCAAGATCCCTCTATGATCTGTAGCCTATGTAAGTCAATGGAGTGTTATGGTATGTTGCTGTTCTTGGATTAGTTTCGGATAGCACTACACTTCCACCTGCAAGTATGAGAATCCTCAGCTAGGAAGTAATCTTACAAAACAGAGAAAACTAGCAGGCAAAAATTACTGAAAATAGTAGAATAGTTCACAGTGTTGTTTTATATCAAGGCCTTAGAAAATACCATCCAGAGGAAGACATGGATACAGGCTAGATACCAGGTTTATTTTTCTATAGTCTATGCCTATTTGATACTCTCTCACTAAAGAGCTAAGAAAGTCTAATATTAATATTTGACTTCCTAAAAAGTTAATCCATGAAAAATAAAAAATATTTGCAATCATTATTTTTTTTCTACCTCTCAGAAGTTCTAGGAATTCCCTTCTTGTCTGTCAGGAATATCAAACCACTGAAGGGTAGTGAGATATAAGATTAACACCAATGAAATATGAACTGATACTTAAAAAATTATAAGAATTTTTTTTTTTTTGACTGATAGTTTTGATTTTCATTCCAGTAATTTATTCTAAAAAAAAAAAAAAAAAAAAAAAAAAAGCTAACATCTCAGTTTTAATTTCCTTTAAAATGAAAGATTCCATGCTCATATTTCTGAATTCATTATGGAAGGGAGAAGCATGGATGCATAGAAGGAGCAAAAAGTTTTCCATTCAAACAAAAACCCTATCCATGGAATAGAAATTTTTTAGTGCATCTATATGTTCCTGATTCAGGTTTTAAATTTAAAATAAGCTGTCCAGATAATTGCTGTCATCAACAAGTATGGTAAATAAATGTAATTTTTGTGTGCAGTTATTTAAG
>JANIJG010002075.1:3580-42879 GCA_024611175.1 Megaceryle torquata | reverse complement strand
TTTGTTTTTTTTGTTTTGTTTTGGTTTTTTTTGTGTTTGTGTTTGTGTTTTTTTTTGGGGGGGTGGGGGGGGGGGGGGGGGGGGGGGGGGGGGGGGGGGGGGCAGGCAGGGTGCAGATGTCAATTTGCCAGAGAATACACATGGATAGCCAGTTACAATTCCAAAACAGAAAGAGTAAGAGAACCATGACTGATCCTGAGTTCCACCCTACAAAAGGGAGTCTGCAGCCCTTATGATGATCAATTAAAACCATGTGAAAATTGGATGTCTAATTATTACAGCCTTGGCCAAACAAACCTGTGGCTAGCATGACAGAAAACATTGTTATTCATTTGTAGTAAAACCTGAAATAGGCTAGCTCTAGTGCTGATAAAAACCCATGCCATAAACATTTAAAATCTTTAATGTTCTCAAAGGTGCAACACCAAAATGTCAAACTAAGAGCCTGTTCATGGAGTATAAACACTCATTGATTTCACCAGGGCTTTGCATAGAGACAAACGTATCTCTGGTGTTGCCCTGGTAAGATCAGAACCTATCTATTTGCTTTATATCCTTAAATGTAAGTATTTGATCCTCCAAATAGTGGCCAGTCTCCATCAACTGCCAAATGACATCAGCTCTGCAATTCATTTAAAACATCTGATCTCCAAGCAACTGGCTTCCCAGATGAAAAGGCCTACGTGTGGAATTTACACCTACCCACCTTTTAAGTAGGGAGTTTATTACCTAGTGGTTTTCAGCTGATATTTAGGAATGTCTTTTTAATACCCCTGTTAACAAAAGTTGAAAGGAGGTTTGACTATGTGGTTGGTCTTTAATGTCTACTGGCTACTTCAGCCAGAAGGAAAGGGCAAAGCTGGGGGAGGACTGGGTGCCTAACAAGGTTTATTTTGCTCAGAAAATGAGGATATTATCAACATAATAGAAGCTGTTTCAGTAGGAGTACTCCATTATTAATTAGTGAAGCTTAATTGTATCAGTTTTTGTATCATTTGGTTTTAAAACTTTTTGTCTGCTGTAATGAATATATTTCAGTTTTTCACAGGAGAGATGAGCGTTACCTGTTGCAAATTATTTTCAGCAATGCCTCCTTTCCTACCAAAAAAGCATGCATTCAAATATAATAAATTCTGAAGTATAATATAGTTTATCTGTTAATAAATATTTGCAAGTGTTTCCTTTACTATTCATATGAACAGCCTTTGCCATGTGTGGTAGTGGTTTCATAGAGCTTTTTAAAAAAAACAGGATAGCACCTAAGGGTTTTTACTCTTGCTTTCCTGATATCACAGTGGCCTTTCGTGCCTTGTGTTCTACATGGTTGATTTTGCAACATGATGAATTTCCCAAAACTAGGTAAATCTTACAAGAAATTCCAGTAGCCAGGAAAACTGTATTAGAAGCTCAGTTGTGACTGCTTCTAGTCAAGCTGCACAGCTGAAGGTGGGTGTTTGTGAATGGAGCTATTTTTCAATTGCTGTGATTACATTTCAACTCAGGCTGCTGTTCCTTTTCATCCACTGAACTTCCTTATCAGTATCTGCTCATTTCTTCCTCCCCCGTGCCCTAGCACTGATGTGCAGAATTGCTTCATGCTGCTAATAGAAACCTTGTTTCATCTCGGTGCTAAATTAAGTCATGCTCTGGACATGGTCTGCAGTTCACTTTAATAATTATAAAATGGATCCATAGCCTGGGTTAGTGACAACACAGAAGTGTTAGGTTACAAATTTTATTTAGCATTAATGTATTTCACATTCTGAAATAAAGCTCTGTGTGCCTGTTCAAGTCACATTTCAAAAGCACATGGTTAACCCACAGGTGAGGACCATTGATTTTAAACTGTAGTCATAAATTTCTTGGCAAGTTGCTAAATCTTTAATCACATTCAGTCCCACAAAAACAAGTCTGTCCTTCAGTCTACCGATGAACATGAACAGCATATTAAGTTTTAAATTATTTTTTTGCATTTGCTGTGAATGCTTCTGTGAATTTTGCCTAGTAAATTAAACTCAGTATTATAACAGTCTCATGAATATATTTGAGTAAAATAATTCTCATTTTTTTATAGATAATGTTGCACAGACAGAGGTTTTCAGATTATACTGAAATGGAGAAAGTGGTTAATGTATTGTAAAGCAGATCTGCCATTCAGAGGTACCAGGAAAAGCTGGAGAAAATGATCCAGGAGCAGCCTTGAGAGGTGCGAGGATACCAAATGCAAACCTCTGTTCCAGGTGGAATGACCCCAGTGGCAGCAAAGGCTCAGGGTGACTGGCTAGGAGATGGCTTTCCAGAAGACCTGTGGAACCTGCTGGGTTGACAGATTGAAATGAGTCCAGAGCATGGTCACCATGCTGGTTAGGGGACTGACTAACACAGTACATCAGGAGATGCCCAGGAAGCTGTGTCTGTCCAGTTGGAGCCTCAGGGGAGACCTTATCACTGACTGCAACTGGCTGCTAGGAGAGTGAAAAGAACAGCAACCAAACTCTCTGTAGAAGTTCACAGTTGAAAGAGAGACACTGAATTCAAGTTCTGAGTCTTACAAGCCTTTGACCTTTCAGTGATGCATTACAGGTTTCCTGCTGTACTTCTGGTAATAGAAGACACTGATATTTTTCCTTCCTGATTAGATTTTGGGACAGTTCTGTTTGGATGACAAGGGCATTGTGCAGAGGTCTGTATTCTCCACCACTCAAGACTCTTCTCCCTTTATTTGCTTCATGATCAGCTTTCATTTTTTGCCTCTTCCCATTTTTTTCTACCTCTAGCTTGTCCCACCTATGACTAAAAATTGTTTCTTTTCCTCTTTTCTCTCACTGTATCTGGTTTTGTCTGTTTGGTTTTTTTAGTCCCTTTCTCATTCTTTTTGATGCTTCTGGAAACTGAAAGTAGAACATGATGTCTTTTTTAGCAACCCCTGCCCATATAAATCATACATCTCTGTTTATCTGCTCAGTTGCATGGATAAAGTTAATGTTATAAACAGAAAACGTTTAATTATTCACTTGAAAGGCTTTTCAGGAACTCCAAAGCACAGATTATTGAATAGTTACAGTAGTTACAGTTACAGTATGTAGTTACAGACAGGGCTCAGCTAACATTGTAAAGTTGCAAGAAGTTATTTACTCAGGCCACTGATGTTTAGAAATCTCTTACATTATTTTCATTTCTATTTTGAAACAGGTGAGAGTGAAAAATCTAAACTCCTACCAGGAAAACTTATGTATGGGCCAGTAAATCAAGCTTATGAATCTATTTGGTCAAATGAAGAGAAGGTAAAGCAAAGGGAAGGTAAAAGGCAGAACTATTGGGAAAAAAAAGGGGTTACTAATCAAACTCTCAGCTTGTCTTCACTCTGAGAGCCCATGATAAGACACAGACATCTGGTTTGCACCCTGCCTAAGTTCCTGCTTAGTTAATGGTAATTGGTATGTGTAAAATTGTTGCTTGCATGAATAAGCAGGTAGATCTTACAACAGCAGGTATGCAAATCTTGTGGGCAGCTGGTCCTGGCTAAAATACAGCTTTCTTAAGGCTCAAGTTTGCTGCAAAACAGGGAGAAAAGTAAAACACTGTGGAGAGCTGGCACAATCACATGAATGGGAAATCAGGTCATAAATACCCTGCTCTCAGTGCTGCTACTGACCTGAATGATCACAAGGAGACTCTGTATTCTGCTCCTGCTCCACCAAATCTCTCCCTTCCTTTGATACACCTCTGCAGAGATCTTCAATAAGATGCTCACCACAATGGTCAACTTAAAGCTTGTGACACTGTTCTTTTAGAAAATATTGTTTAACATGGAGACAGTATCAGAAAACGAGTAAATCTGAATTCTCCAGGTAATACTGCTTTAAGCCAGTTGAGTTCCCAGAGAAGTGATTTTTTTAAAGCACATACTGGCAAATGGGTTGTAGTAAAAAAAAAACCAAAAACCAACCTTTTAAAAAACCTTAAAAAAAGAAAAAAGAAAAAGAAAAAAAGAAGAAAACCTTAATTTCCCTGACATTGAACTGCCCTGTCAGTCTGGGATGCACATTCATCAGTCTCTTGCTCTTATCTGATATCTGACATTCTGTGATGAGTTGAAAGCAGGGTAACACAGATGGATAGTGCTCTCTTTTGAAGAACAAAATGTACCAGGAACTGAATTTTCAAGTACATTCAATCTGAAGTTAACTCTTTAATTGAAAAAGCATCTTTTAAAGGAGGAGAAGGGAAGGAAAAACAAACAAACAAACAAACAAACAATTCCCAAAACACAAACAAAACAAAACAAAATAAAAAACAAAACAAAACCAAACCAAACCAAAAAAAAAAAAAACAAACCCAAAAACTAAAGAACTGAAAAGGGCTATTGGGAATTCACCATTAATAATGTGCATACAAAGTAAGTTAACATTTACATAGTTCCTGCTACTTTCAATGTACTTCAGACAATGGCTAATCGATGCTCACTACATCCACAGCTTGAAAAGGTTGTGTACTGTCTGGTGTTGAGAGGTGTTCTCCCAAATACAACACAGAGCGTGAACACAGCTATTCGGGCAGACACTTCCACACTTGGGAGTTTTCCAGAGATCAGATAGGCTGTTCTCTCCAAGGAACCTAGGAAGTCTTGTCTTCTTTCAGAAGAAAAGCTCAGTTTGGACAAATATCATTTGCTTATGGCACAGGAAGGAATTTCATGCAGTCAATTTTTAATTGGTGAATGCAGCCTAATTTAGGAATCAAGTTTGAGATAAGAATTAAATAAGCCCCTGGCTCACAGACCTGGAATCAACCATTATGATCCAGCAGAGAAAGCAGATTATATTAAATATTAGACAATTATGAGGCATACAATAGTTCTGTTTCAAATATTCAGCTTTGTTCCTCCTGAATCCTGTGACTCCCTTCTTGAGGACAAATAGTAAACATTAAGAACATCCTTTATATATCTTAGGTTATGTGCTTGATTTTCCTCACATATGCTCATGGTGCCAGTAACACCCTGACTTTTTATCAAGGCTTCCTTCTCCAGCCCAATATAGCTCTCTTGCTCAGAGAGCTGAATTTGTATTTATTTTATTTTATTTTATTTGCAAAGCAAGAACTTAACAAATATTTAAGAAATGGCCTTTCTTTTCTCAAGCTCGATAGGTGTTAAAATTCTTCAAGTATCCTATTGTAAGAAATTCAACAATAAATTCAAACCTACAGAAGAAGCCAAACTTTATGGCTCAGTGGGCTTTACAGCAGACTCTCTATTCCTTTAAAATCTTCCATGAGGACTTTCTTTAGCCTATAATAAACCCTAATAAAAGAAGTTTTGTCTTGTCTTATGTAACTGTGGCTCAAATTCAGCAACAGAATATTTTTTGGACACAAATTGTATAATTGTTTCTTTTTGTGTATGTCTTCAGGGTAACTCTCAGGGTAACTTTTGCTTCTAGATCTTCCACGTGGTAAAATGTGCATGTAGGTGTCTGGCCAGGCACTGGAGGGAGAAGATCAAAGGCCTATAAATGTGTCAAACTTTCAAATGCAAATCACCTGCCATAACGCTGCTGAGAACAAATCCTTCATTATCACCATTCTGTGAAAGGCTTAAATTAGCCTGAATTGGCTGAAAAGAAGAAAAAGAAAGTAATTTATCTTCCTTTGAGTTTTATTACCTTTTAGATTTATTTGGCTAATGGTCCAATAACTCACTAATCAGAATATCTGCATAACAAATTCTTCAAATGAACCATAAATAAAATATGTGAGCACATAATGTTGCTATTAAAGTTAAACTGAAATCTGTGACAGTAGGTTATTTTAAATAATCCTTACAATAAGCCACTCTCTTTAATGGCCAACCTATGAGCTACTGTGATTTATGTACTAACAATTATCAACTGGCTTCTTAGCTTGAATTACATTTAGGGGAATTTTTTTATTGTGCACTTCTTATACTGAGTGTTCTCCTGGTAGATGCCATACTCATCCTTAACTTAGGCTGTCATTATACTGAAAACATGTTACTTTCTTAAAAGTTACCATGTCTTGTTTTTTTTAAAACAATTTGAATATTGCAATAGAATACTTCATTGATCTAACTGACTAGAAAAGCAAGAGTTTAAGAAAGTCTATAAGAGGAAACCCTAACACTGTTTCATTGAACAAAGATCTGAAGAGAGGTTTTGTTAAGTGAGCTTCATCAGGACCTTTGAAAGAGGATAAGCCTTGGTCAGAAAGCTCTTGGTCAGGATGGACAAGGGGTTGTCTGAGGGATGCTGACTGGGGACTCCAAGCTCAGCAAGCATCTTCAAAAGGTGTCCTTGGATGGGTCTGGCTATTCTTCCCAGAACATCTGTCCTGATAACTGTACCTGGACCAAGGACACTTTGTATCTTACTGGCTTTTCTGTTGGCAAAGTTTTTATATATCCCACCCTGAAACATTCCTTCCTCCACAGTCACCCACTTGGGTTACAGTCTGAATTATATGATTAGTTAAACACAATATCCAAAGTTGGATCTTTTCCCCAGGAACAAGTAACAAGTTTCTACGAGTTCCTACCAGAAGGCTGTACAGGTTATTGAGATACCCACATGGATGTCACATCATGAGAACCCGACAGCTTTGAATGCCTTTCCCTGTTTACCATTGTGTCAAAGCATCTCCTAATCTTGGGCTTCTGTGGTGCAATTAACTTGGCAGTTGAAAGATATTTATGATTGTTAACAGTTATTTTTTTTTTTTATCTATAATTCATAGCCTTTCAGCAAAAAATGTTTGCTTTTGTTTTTATAATAAGAAAAAAAAAAAACAAAAAACCCAAAAACCTCTGAACTGAATTTGTTGCTAATTTTAAAAATAAACATGCTATCACTAAAAAGCTGTTGCAAGATCCACACCACTTTTCTTGGAAGAAATATAGTTTTATTGAACAAATTTTTCAGTTCTGTGTACAAATTCAAGCAACTTCAGAACAAGACCCACATTTCCATTTTATAGTTATAGTCTTCAGTGTTGGGAGAGGAATGTCATCTCTGTAAGACTCCATGGTGGGCTACAGAGAACAGAACAAGCAAAGGACTAGTGGCTTTTTAAAAATTCTTTCTCAAATCTGCTAGACTGCTATATGAGAATCAATTGGCTTTTAAGGATAGCTTCCAGCCCACCTTTCAAAACACTAACACCAGAGTCTGCAACATAGATGGTGCTAGATAAGGGTTTGGGTTTTTTGTTTATTCATTATTTTTAAAAAATGGAATGGACTTTGGCCTATGTAACTGAAAAAAACCCAAACCAAAACAAACAAACCCCAAAAAAACAAGCAACCAACCAAAAAAACCCAAAACAAAACAAATATGAAACAAACAAAAACCCCAGAAAATGTCATTGTGAATCCTATTTTCTTTCTACATTATATCTCAGAACCTCTTATCCATGTGATTATCATAGTGTTTTCTTATGATATTGAGAAAATGCCTTCAGAAATGCATGGGAAGTCTTTCTTCCCTGAGCAATTGGTTATCAAAAAATTATAGCCTTCAATCCATCAAATTTAGTTGAAATTGGCCAGTTGTTAAAAAATATCAATGAAGGACAAAAAAGAAAGAAGTCACATGACATAGACTAAGCATCTTTCTGTAAGGTTCCATGCCCATAACTGGATAGTATGGCTGCTTTCCTAGAAACCCACACAGACACAGAAGGGCATTGAACCAGTTTTCGTTTTTCTCCTTTTCCAAGTGTAATTGTTTATTTATTAAGAACTTCTATTAAAAAGACACCCCACATTTCTCTTCTCTATCCAACAGAATATGAGGCCTGAGTAAGCCTACTAAGCTATAGTTTTGGTTACCCACTCTCAGGAAAACTTTCAGATTTCTATAAACTCAAGACTGTACGAGACTGGCAGCCCATACAGCTAAGCAAGCTTTGTAGAAAGAAGTAAGACTTACCTACAGTTAAACCACAAAAACCACTTAGGTGTAGAAAAATGCAATTAATAAAACTTCCCCCGTGCCATACGGTCATCTATGAATTGCTAATTGCTCATTCCTTCAGCAGCATCTCATACAAACGATGCTGCTTATTCCAGTATTGTCTTCCTATGTCATACTGAGACAGCCCTGTAACTAATCAGGAGAAAATCAACCATCTTCCACATTTCTATCTGGCAGGCCTTATTTGGTAAAAAGGCCATTCAATAATTAGAAAAACTAGCAATGTGTTGGTCTGGATGAAAAGTCTCAAAAGGTCCTGTCCAGTAGGTGTGCAGATGGCTGTAACTCCTAACTCCTGAAGCCCTTTGTTTCATTAAACTCCAGGCTTTGGGGACTCTGAGGCTGAGTGCAGGACTCTTCCAGCTGCAGAACAAACAGTAAGTTGAGCTCACCAGCACAAAAGATTCAAAGCAAAAAAAAACCCACCTCACAGCAGGCTGATTGATAGAGAGGCTTAAAGGCTAAAGATGCTCCGAGACCTGGCATTCATATTGGACCAGAAGACAGCCTTAATTTGACCTAAAACAAGGCCACAAATTTCATGTTTTTGCAGCAGATAAAACTCGGACAATTTCTAGGCTTAGGGCTATTTTGTCTGTCTGTTATCTCCTGTGTGGTATCATTGCCAGGGCAGCATTGGGATGTTGGGATGGAGGAAGAAAATGGTATGCAAGGGTTCATCTAGTAAGTTTAACCACGTGTTTATCCAAAGTAAACCACGCTCACAGTTTCTGCCACCATGTCCTAAAGAATACCCAACCTTCATCAAGAATGTTCAGTAGGACAACTGACTTGGCTTCAAGCTTGGCTAAGGAGGTGCTCTAGCAGAGTACACTGCAATTTAAAATGACATAAATGCTAATGTACAGCTACGCTATCTTGGCATTAAAAAAGTCCCTGGTTAGCTTCTTCCTTCACTGTATTTTAGTCAGTCAGCTAATTCACTTCAAATATCCATCAGGTAGAATTTTGTTATAGGTGGCTGTTTTCATGTAGCAAAATTTTTAAAACTGTGCCCCTTTTCCCAGCTGTGCTTAGTCTTTGAAGTCACAAAAATCTCTCCAACTCTGTCAAGAGAAACTGGGGTGGGGACAAAGCTTGAGTTTAACAAACTTTTAAAGTTTGATATGTGATTAATCTTATTAAATTCAGTACTAAAAGGAGCTATGATTCGGGATATGTGAGCAAGGTAAGCGTACAAAGTGTGGTTCTGTCAGACATCACAATGTTTTCTTGAAACAGTTAAAGTGTTTTGTTTCCTGAAGGGAAAAGCGCTAAATCTAGCACCAAGTTTACTGTTTTGTCAGTAGCACTTGGGTTTATAACAACTCTCAATAATATTCTAACCCTGGTTTCCTTTTATCTGCTGATATAATAGGGCACAGCTTGACACCTTTTTAGACATGAAAAGACTATCTTGTCTCAAGTAACAGCTGCCATCGGTCTCTTTCACCACTCTATTTCTAATCATTTCTTGACAGGAGGGCACAGACACAGCCTCTGCAAGGCCTCAAAGCTAAATAAACCCCTTCCCAGACTAGGAAACTTCTCTGTTAACTAGCAAAAGATTAATAGAGTTCATCAATTCTATCAACAAAGTAGAAATTATTAAATGCAATGAAAACTATTTTTTTTCCTTTTGTTAAGCATGTTCACACTGTGTACTGTTCACCCTGTGTACGTATTTCAGTAGTATCATCCAAAACAAAAAAAGCATGAGTAGCTTGATAGGTGGATATATGGACATTGAGGGGTTTTATTAATTTTTTTTTTTTACATAGTAATTCTTGTAGTGCTCTCTCTATATCTACACAGTGTTTATTTTCCTTTCTAGTTGACTCAGGTTGACTAGGGAAGTGATGATGTCATTGTACTCAGCCTGGGTGAGGCCACACATCAAATACTGGGTTCAGTTTTCCAGCCATTACTGTAAGAAAGACATTGAGGTTCTGGATTGTGTCCAAAAAAGGGCAACAAAGCTGGTGAAGGGTCTAGAGAACAAGTGTGATGAGCAGCTGAGGGAACTGGGGTTGTTTCAGTCCAGAGAAAAAGGATGCTCAGGGTAGGCCTTATGAATCTCTACAACTACCTGAAAGGAGGTTGTAGGGAGGTGGGTGTTGGTCTCTCCTCCTGTGTAACAAGCAGTAGGACAAGAAGTAACAGCACCAGGGCAGGTTTAGGTTGGACATCAGGAAAAAAATTCTTCACTGAAAGCCTTGTTAAGCACTGGAAGAGGCTGCCCAGGGAGGCAGTGGAGTAACCATCCCTGGAGGTATTTAAAAGACATGTAAGTGAGGTGCTTAGGGACATGGTTTAGTGGTGACCTGGCAGTGCTGGTTTAATGGTTGGACTTAACGGTCTATTCCAACTGAAACGATTCTGATTCTGTGATTCCCCATGGACCTGAAATAGTGAGTTAACAATCACAAGGAATGCTAAATAAATGTTTCCTTTTGTTAAGATAGGCTAAATAAATTTGCTACATCTATGAGATATTTAGTACTATTTGTAAGGGCAAATATTACTTAAGCTGCTATGACAGAACCTATGGATCTGCTCTGTATCAATGCAGGAATCATTCAAGCTATAGGGATACCAACATCAGGAGTAAAAGACCAGGTAACGTACACCTTCAGAAAAGCACATGAAGAACAATATGTCCTTTACTTGCTCCACCTCCAAAGCAGATATATTATTACTACTTTAGATGAAGCATGCTAATAGAGCCTGTTTAGGCTGACCAGGACAGATCACAGAATGGTTTATTCAGGGTCCTCAGGCTGATACAACACATGCATTTATACTTACAGCCAGTTAGCCTAAACTTGTAGGAATATTTCCTGCAGAAGAAATTTACCTGTTACACCCACTCAATATATTTAAGCATCACCTTCACAAGTGTGAGAGGTTGCAAAGCAGTCAGCTTTGGCACAGTAAAAACAGTTCCAGAGAATAAAAGTCATCCCTTAGACTGAGTAAATTACAAAAAAGATGACAAACCAAAACACTTAAAGAACCTGTAATTTCCCTTCTGTAACGAATCACAAGCTTAATTCAAGCAACAGTCACCCCCAATGATAAATGGGTTTATTTGCTGCAATGTGCAGCTACAGCCTAAATGAGAGGGGGCATCCTGCACAGTTGTTTTCACAACTATTGCTGCTTCTGAAGTAATGGCAAAAACCACAAAATTGAGATGTATTGCAAATAGAAGCATTGAAATTTTTTTTGCTTTTCATGCTTGAATTGTACTTATGAAACCAGATTAATTTGTAGCAATAATCAGCAACATAGTCCTTTTTTATCTCTGTAGTTCTTACATGTCATTTCTAGTTTCCATCAGCCACAAAATGTGAATTTGTCATAGTTTGGACACAGTATTTTCAGCGAATCATCCATGATAGCACTGATTCCAGACATTTAAAAAACAAACAAACAAAAAACCCTCCAAAAGCCACCATAGAAACGCACACATTGTGGGTAAAATCGCATGATCTCTCCAACAAAAAAGCAGACACTGGGAAGGAACAAGAGTGAGGTCACTCACGTGACGTTGGCTTTTTTATTAGTGAACATTCAAACGCTTGATTCCAACTTTCAGTATTCAAAATCTGCATAAGGGAAAATAACATATCCAGTAATAACATTTTTCCTCAGAAAAGGTCTGATCTCACCCCTGCTGACCACCGCATAACAAATCCCTGTGTTTACAGGCCCCGGATGACCACTAAACTTTTTCTTCTACTCACACTCTCACATCAGCTGGGTGGCTAAGAGTCTCCATCCTCAAAACTGAAAATAAGTTTCCAATATTTTGGATTTTTTTTCTCATTTCCATAATTTGGAAAATCAACTCTAAATAAGCTTTCTCCATCTGCCTACAAAAAAAAAAAAAAAAAAAGAAAAAAAAGAAACTACCATTTTGGCTAATTACAGATTGTATTATCTATAGAATATCTATTTCTTCCCTAAGCACATGTGACATTGAGTGTCCTAACTTTCAAAGCCTTGGCTTTGATGAAGAAAGGATTGACATTTTAATCACGATATGGATATTCTAAATCTCTGTTGTTAACATTGTATCTTGGTAAGAGTGACCTTCCTTCCAGTTGGTCCATAGAAAAAGTTATGAACTTTCTGTGTATGAACAGAGATTGCTTCTATTTTAAAGAGGTTAGAAGAACATCTTAAAAAATGCAATTGTATTAAAGTTCCCCTTTTAAAAACAAACATGCACATATTATTCAAAGAATCTCAATATCATTATTAGATATTTTCTGTAATTTAACCATCATTCTATTATACACAAAAGTGAGCATTAGCTGGGATTTAATATCTTCTTTAAGAAAAAAATTCCCAAAACTATAAATATTTGATTAATATGGCCACTGAATTTCTTTAAATATTAGATATGACAACTACAAGACCAGAATATCCTTACATGGCTTATTCCATTCTTTGGAAGATACACGCCCTCAAAGAACAGTTCATTGCATGGCAGATACAAATTCAGCTATGCTGCAAGGTACATCTGCTGTGTGAGGTAATCAACACAGGATTTGAAGACTGAGTTTAAAACTAGCAAAATTAAGTTACTGCAGCAAAATAGAAAATTTCAGCTGGAAAAAGCTGTTTCACTTTGTTTTCTTTGTCAACAGCAATACAGGCATTATTTTAGTAAGTGTTTCGATAAGCAGAAGGACTAAGAGCTGTACACAAAATCCTCACAAAACCCTTCTTATTTCATAAATAACCCCTCCTGCTCCCCTGTATCCTAGATCCCGATGCTTATGCATCAGTCTAGAATTACTGGCACTTGCCACTACTTTGTTACTTTGGTACTTTTTCTAATATTTTAATTTCAGAGTTAAGCACCAGTATTCAGTATTCCATAGCACTTCTTACTCATCAAAACTGCATCCACTTAAAACTAATAGAGCATACTGAAGAAACTCTGAGAAAGAACTCTGTAAGAGCTGAAGGTTGAGAGATAATTGTTACTGTAATCTATTTTATGGATAACCTAATTGATTTTGATTCTTCCTTTTAGTCTTTCAGACAGGGGAAGGGGACTGTCTGGCCACGTACAGCTCAGAACAGCACTTCTAGCTTGCTGTGTGGGACCAGAAGTCGACCTCTCAAATGGCTGCTCTGGACATTGGGAACAATTAACTTCCTCTACAGAGGATGGTTTTGGAGATACTTGCAATGAGAAACTATTACTAGTGTTTTTAAAACTGATCTCTTCTTTCATCCCTTTAATTGCAAGGGCTGAGTCACTGTTTGTTCTTTTGCTAGTAACAATGTTACTCTTTTTCTTTTTAAAACATTTTTTTAACTGATCAGGGTTCAGTCTTTTCTGCTGCTCATAAACTGGATTTGTATTCACGTTCCCATTGTCGCTGTCTTCACTAGAAGAACATCTGTTCTGACACACACTCTTTTTAGAAGTTTTCCAAGTAGTCTGATTATAAGCTTTTTTAATGTGACAGCCAATTACAACATCTGCTGGCTTTTGAGACACTGGAAGCATTTCACACCCTGGATGCAGTGACTCTGTTGTTTTCCTAGTGAGGGCTAGAGAGGTTGAACAGCTTATATTACAGTCTTTTTGCATCATTTCAGCCAGGCTGTCAGCTTTTCTGTACTCATCTTGATAAATGTGTACACTGGATTCCCTTGCACAGGTTTCTGATAGCACATTTTTACTTTCCTGCACTAGTTTATTTAACTGACATGAGGAAGAGACATAATCTTTATTAGGAGTCAATGCTTCTTTTGTTTGTTTAAAACACTTCAAAGATTCCAGTGGCGTTACATCTTCAGACAACAAAGACTTTGATGGAACGGAAGACTTCTTAAGTATTTTCTCACTTAAAGACCACTTCTGAAGTAGTCCCATAGCATCACCTGAAACCAAATCATCTGTACTATCAGCGTGATGTTGATTAGACTGCATAGCATCAGAATATTTGGAGGTATTTCTTATTGCTTCATGAACTAGTGGATCCAAGTGTCTTACAGAAGCAGTTAAGTCAGCTGCTGAATCATGGGTATCACGTCCATGGGCTGCTGAAGCGCTAAAGAAGGTTCCTTTCCAGTCAATAGTGCTCTGTTGTAGACCAGCTGTTGCAGAGGAAGAGGATGATATTCCTGAATTTTTAGTAAATTGTGTTGGCAGTACAGAGGAGTCAGCCAATGCACTCTGTAAGAGCGAGTAAGGTGACACAGTCAGAGGAAGAGCAGCTGTTGATGCTGGCATTTGAACAGTTGTTATGCAGGATGCTGCAGCTAACGCTAGATCTTTTGATTCAGTACTTCTCTTGTGCATCTGATCTTCTAGGGGAGTTTTTGTATCTGATGTGGAGTCTTGCCCAAGAAGAATTCCACATCTAGATTTTAAATTCATCTGAGACAAAAGATCACTAATTTCATAAACATTTGGTAATTCCTTTTCTTTTGTTCTGTCTTTCTTGTCTGAAAAAAATAAAAAGGGCATTATCAAAATGGCATATTAACCACAGTTTAGATTTCCTAGTGCCGAAGTATAAAATGGTAAGATGCATGCAAGATATTGTGCCCTAACCTTGAGCAAAAAATGCAATATGGCTCAACAGTGGGAGAAATGTTTATTGCTTTTGCTCCTTTTATTTTGGCAAGACCCAGAATTTCATAAGAAATAAGCTTTTGGACTTACTTTTCTGTTTCTTCTTTACAACTTCTGACTTTTCCCCTTGATAAATGGCAACAGTATCAGGATAAGCAGACTGAAACAGAGACTCCTCTTCTACTGTCACTACAAACAACTCTGCAGGCTCATCTTCTGCATCGACATAGTGTTCTAAAAAAAAAAATAAATGTACATTAGATATGTATATACACACAAAGTAGGGAATAAGGAAAACAAAGAAGAAAAGATTTGAGTATAAAGAAGGTATGTATAAAGGTCAGTAGTACAATGAGATTTAGCTACAGGTGAAGTTTTTTTTTCTTTCTGACAGTCTCCTTGCACAAATGGGCACACTAATGGCAGCAGTCTGTCAGCATAAAAAAACCAACTTCAAGCTAGTAAACAGTCACAACTTTGGGTACATACTGAAAGATTGGAAATACAGAGTCTAAGTCTTATTAACAAATGCCAGAAAAAGTACCTGAAGACAGATTCTATTTTGGTTTTGAGTGTGCTGTTAATTTTTTTTTTTTTCTTTTAACACTGCTTTTTCTGTCAGGGTATGTGAAATTAGGTGCACATTTTCTATTGTTACCATAGAATGGTTTCCAATCTCACCCACGTTTCATTGCCTCAATGTTGTTAAACTCTTCTCTCCTTAAAGCATGCTTTTCTTTTTCTATGAACTATTTTATTCCATTTGTACACATAAACTAGACCAACCTGGTTTTTGCCACTCAACTTCAAAACATGGAATTCCATTTTTAACACGTGTCTTGACTATCCTGTAAAAACAAAAAGAAGACCATTAATTGATTTTGTTTTAACAGGAAAAAAAACCCAAAACTGTTATCTACAAATATTTCAATACTCTCATTTGTAGTGATTCATAGAAAAAAAGTATTCTTGGAATAGTGAAATAAATAGAATCATAGAATGGTATGAGTTGGAAGGGACCCCTAAAGGTCCTGTAGTCCGACCCCCCTGCAGTGAGAAGGGACATCCTCCGCTATATGAGGTTACTCAGAGCCTTGTCAAGCTTCACCTTGAATCTCTCCAGGGACAGAGCCTCAACTACCTCCCAGGGCAACCTGTTCCAGTGCTTCACCACCCTCATGGTAAAGAACTTGTTTCTAATATCCAGTCTAAATCTACCTCTTCTCTAGTTCAAAACCTTGTCACTGCTCTCCATCTAGACTTTGAGCCATTGTCCACTACCCTCTGGATACACCTTTTTTTAAATACACTACTTCTTTCTTCTTTATGAGATTTTTCTAAAAGCATTATCTACACTCCAGTTTAAAAGGTTCCTAAGTGTGAAAAGGCTCCTGCTGAAAAATTACTGTGTTTTTAAACATGTTAACAAAATAAATCTTCTAGAGCTCAGACAATCTGTCTTTTAAACTCATGAAACACTAGAAAATGTTATAAACAGATGTCTATAAATTAATCAAGGTAAATGCTGGCTAATTATCTAGTCAATCTGTTTAAAAAGCAGCCCCCAGTGAGTCTCTCCACTCTTTTGAAAGATAATACTGAATAGAACAGCTTCTCTGCAAGTAATCATTTAACAGACTATGACACATCAACCCAGAAGAGACTATTGTCACAAGGCTACTGACTGTTCTTCTGTTGCCCAAAAGCTGCTGCCTATAAAATCTTGAACAGCATTAAGGAACACAAAAAAGCTACTGACCTTGCAATATAAGAATTTAGGGGGAAGGGGGAATTTGGGTTTCATACAGTAAATGAAACCTTCAGATACTAAAGTTAAAATAAGTTACAATTCCCTTCACACAGTGAAGTTGTTTAGATTTGCCAACAGACACTGTAGATCCTAAAATGTTATGTACATTTAAGAAAAAATTAAAAACAAAACCAAAACAAACCCACCACCACCAAAAAAACCCAAAACCAAACCAACAACAACAAGAAGAACAACCCAAAAAACAAACCCACAAAAAAACCCCAAAACAGAACAGGAAAAAAAAAAAAACAAACAAAACAACCCAAAACAACCCAAAACCCACAAAACCCAAACAAACATTGAGGGGTGATAAAATAAACTACTAATTCTGGCTCAGAAAACCCCAGAGTAACAGAAACCTGGATGCTGGGAAAATATTCCAGGGGAAAGTAGTAGTTATATTGCTGCTTTCTTTTCCTGCATATCTATCTTTAGTAACAGGATACTTGGACATTTTATATTCCTAATTGCAGATGTCCCAGATGAAAATGCTGTTTTGAGAAAGACAGGTAGCAGTACAGAACCATAAGTAAATAATTTCATCAGACATAGCACAAGTCGGTTGGTAGGTTTGATAAGGAATCGAGAGATTGGCTGAGTTGGCTGAATTTGTGGATGTACATTTCTAAGCCTGGGCTCTTACTTTGAATTACACTTCTGCTGTGAACCTGAGCAGAGGATCAAACCTGTAAAGCTAAATTTCATGTGCAGATGCAATGAAATAGAATAGAAAGCAAGCACAGGAAAAAGCAGTCATTGTCAGAATGGGAGGAAACTGCTATTTGTATTGCTTTGTGCAGCAGTGGTGTAAAAACTGGTGTAGTGATCTAAATTTTTATCTCTACGAAAAATGAGCACAAAGCTTGAAACAGAGATGGAAGAAAACCATTATATTTTTGTAAAAAAGGAAAAGCCATGTGATTTTCATCCAGCAGCAGAAGTAAATACATTAAGTTAAAGAAAACAAGGTACTTTACCGTACTGGCTGCAGTTGTTTTACATCTATGTATCCAGATTTTCTCTGGATCATATCATAATGTGTCAAGAGTGATAATAGTTTCTTACAAGCATAATGCTTTGTCCATTCCATCTTCTCAGAAGCAAAAATCTGTTAGTATGAAAAAAAGCCACACCAAACTGTAAAACTTTCTTATTGTGGAAGATCTCGTGCTTAAATAGCTATGTAGCAGGGATGTGGGACAAAATACTTTAAATATCTATAACACTTTTATATACATTAATGTATTGCCCAATCTCACTGCCCAGGGAGGAAAGAGTTATCCATAACGGGGCAGATTCATCAGCTGTCAATAAAAAGCCAAGGGAACAGTTATATAGTAGCGGCAGCAGCAGGGATAAGACAGCTGCTAAACACCTTGTCAGATTCAGATCAGCTCTGCCAGGAGCTGTGAAAATGATGGATTTTGCATCTGTGATAGAAGGATGAACATAGATCTTCTTTAAAGCTACATAGCTTACTAGTGGTCTGTTATGCTGTACATAACTCTCCCACTGCCATCAAACCCGGAAAATTAAACACTGTAAAAGATGGGCTTCCACCAATAAAAACCAAAAATCAATGCTAACATGCATATATTAACACTCTCCCTCAAATTCTCCCTGCACCACAAAAAAAAAGGATATTTACCCTTTCTTCTATGGACAGAGGAACAAAACTAGACCACTTTTGAGTTTTGTGCACTTGGAATTTAAGGGTCTCTGAACTTGAAAGCTGGCAGTATTGCACTAAGTACAAGCCTGCTGCTATCTGTTTTTGGGAAAATGAGCAACATTCAGAATAAAAGCTACTTCTGCTTATTATACACAGAAGCTGGCTATCTCAATATCAAAAATATAATTGAAAAGTAAGATTAACATTAAAATTAAAAGTCCACAATCGTGACTTACTATCATACCTAAAGTTACCATATACATGCTGCATCAGTATGACAATGAAATAAGTACAAGTAAAACCAAGAGTTGTGTCCGTTAATATCTTTATGAAAGATGGATGAAAACAAGAAAGATAACATTTCTGAAGCATGTATTATGCCATATACTGATACAGTACTTTATAGAACTCTGCAATGTAATCTAGTAATACTGAACAGTGAAAAACAAAACAATGGCAAATGACCTTTCTTCTGAGTTCTCTTTCCTCCATATTTCTACATACCTATTTACATCAACTCATTTTATTCAAAGTCTTCAATTTTAGTCTTTCAAAAAAAAGGAGGTATATTAAGAAGCTGTAACAAGATTAACTCCTACTTCCAGTAAAATTACCAATGAAGATCAAAGTTATCAGAGATGCCTTCCTTATTAATAAACAACAAAAACTACAAAGCTGAATATCCAGTATTTTGTTATATACCTGAAAAGACAATAAATTTGGCCTTGAACATTCCTTTACATTGATCAATTTATTCTTGTTCACAAGAAATTCTTGGATAACCTTGAGATAAAACAAAAAAGAGGCAGTTTAGGAGAGGACAAAAAACTGAAAATTCAACTAATTGGTTAAAAAATTAATCTGTAAAAAGGCTGTTTGTTACCTCAGAGAATGGAAAGCCCTCACAACTGTTAGCTTTTCTGCAGGTAAAACAAACATGTTAGAAATGGAATACAAATGGGAAAATACAGAATTCAAATGCTCACCCTGCACATGAACACAGGGAAAAGCAGTTTAAGATATTCCTACTTTCTGATATTGTCCTCCACTGCACTTGCTTGTTTCACTCGCTCTAACTGATGCCATTCACAAGGGCAGCAGGATTTGGAATCATTTGGTTTGCAGGATCTAGTGCTTTCACAGAATTTACATCCACTGCACCCATGTTCCTTGTAAGATCCTACAGAAGCAGATGCACAAAGCACAAGGAGAAAAGAAGTTTCCAAAGTCTCCAAATATACAAAGCTAACAGGACAGATACAAAGCTCAGGACACATATTAATCTGACATGAACAGTAGCTGTAAGCAGATCTGAGTGCATCAGCTGTATTTATGTAAGTACAGTGAAAGTGACATAATACAAGCAAGCTTTCATTTTTTTGGAAGACTTTTTCTCCCATCAAGTTTCAGATTTTGTGATGAAAACTTTATTTCCTAAAAACTATAAAATTAGTCCATGACAACCTGGCAAATGTATAGAAGTAATACATCTGAAACAAGCTTTTCCTTCTTCAGCTGATGGGTTTGAATAAGTTTACTGATCAAAGATGACACCAAAAGGAGGTTCCTTAATATTAATTATTTTTAAGACAACACTGCAGCAAAACCCAGCAATGCTAACATGCTTGTGATGCAAGACCAATTCAGGCAAATACAGAAATAGCTGCTTGTCAATATAGCCTACTTTCTTTACTGATAGAGTTAAAAAGGCACATTCCATCTGCTATGAACTAGCTTCACATTTGAAAAAAGGCTGTCCACAGTCTCAAAAATATTTATATTCAGATATATGTACACAATATTGAAAATGTGAAGAGAGCCCAGAAACTCAATGACAAAAACAAAGCAACTTTTAATGCTAGTCATAAAACCTGCCAAAACCTAACCAAAAGAAACACCAAACCCCACCTCACAAAAAGTAAACAATTAGGCTAAAAATAAAATTCAGTGCTTTTCACACTGACCTGGATGATGGCACACGGAACAGTGAATGACCCTTTTAACAACCAAAGGTTTTTCATCCTGAAATTGTTCTTTCCATTGATCAAACCTAAAAGGGATTAAGAAATATTTTTAACTTTCATACTTAAAATAAACCACTGAAAAACAATCCTCTTTATACTTCACAGAATTACAGAATGTTAGGGGTTGGTAGGTTCCGCAAAAGATCATCTAGTCCAACCCCCATGCTAGAGCAGGATCATTTAGATTAGGTCACACAGGAACATGTCCAGGTGGGTTTTGAATGTCTCCAGAGAAGGAGACTCCACAACCTCCCTGGGCATCCTGTTCCGGTGTCTGTCACCCTCACCGTAAAAAAGTTTCTCCTTATGTTTACATGGAACTTCCCATGTTCCAGCTTGCACCTGTTGCCCCTTGTCCTACATCAGTAAGAAGAGCCTGGCTCCAACCTTCTGACACTCACCTTTTACATATTTCTAAACATTAATGAGGTCACCCCTCTTCAGTGGGGTCACTTCTCAAACATCTACCAGAGAAACAGTTTTCCAATTTATGAGATAGATTTTGAACAGTACATTATATATGATTGCTGGATTTCTAGTATTGACACATGCATTAGGATAACAAACAGAGAAAGCATTTAGTATCTCATGTCTTGATCCACCATCCAATTAAAAATAGCAAAACTCATCAGTCCCTATGACTTGCTTTTCAATAAATCAACATACATCTGCTAGGTCAAGAGCTAATGTTTAAAACAAATAAGAGACTTGCCTAACAAAACACATAATTCGTTTAGCAAACAAAGTAAGGAATGTTGTAATCTCTTCCTCCCTCCCCCCAAATTAAAGCATTACAAATGCTGTCTTAGACCTGAAGTACATACTAGCAAGTCATTGAATAAAATCAAAGTACTTCAGCATACAACATAAATTTTCGTTTTACCTTTGCAGTAAGTTTTGACCTTGCAGTGTCTCTATTAACTTTAAAGCTTGTTCCTTCCCAACTCCTGGAACACCCTATAGAGACAAAATTATGAAGCATTATTAAATGGTGAACAAAGTATTCATCTTTTCATAAAAAATGCCTCCTTAACACTCTGTAGAGAAATCATAAAAATTATCCCAGATTTTGAGACTAGATTGAAAAAATAATTTTTGACCAAGTTCTTAAGTCAGAGAAGGTGACAAAATTACAGATGTACTACCAGTGTATTATACAAGCTGCATAAAATGTTTTTATGCTCAACAGCTCAGACAAAACAAGGTAGAGAAAGAAGGTAGTAGAAAATAATAGCTGAAGAGGTGTTTGTTTGCTTTTCTTCTTGCTATATGCAACAGGGCAACAATATAAAATACTAGCAACATTCCTGCCACCTAACTGCCAGGGAGCTGAAACTTTAGAGATAGAAAGATAAACAGGACAAGGAGTAATGGTTTCTAACTAAAAGAGGGTAGATTCAGATTAGATGTAAGAAGAAATTATTTACGATGAAAGTGGAGAAGTGGTGGAACAGGTTGCCCAGAGAGGTGGTAGATGCCCCATTCCCTGGAAACATTCCAGGTCAGGTTGGATGGGGCTCTGAGTAGCCTGCTCTAGTTGAACATGTCCCTGCTCAATGCAGTGAGGTTGGACTAGAAGACCTTTAAGGGTCCTTTCCAACCCAAATTATTCTATGATTCTGTGATTTAAGACGTGTGTACTTCTTTTCCAATTTCTCTTTTAATCCTTACATTATTTTGCCAAGAATCAGTACAGCTGAATATAAGGATTGTATTGAGTGTGCATTCTACAGCATTATTACAAATAAATCTATAGCTTATTTTTATTCAGCTGTAATGGCTGAACTAAATATATGCAACCATATGAAATAAATGTACATTCACAACCAATTGTAAATTCTCACTGGACTGCAGCCAGACACTCGGAGTCAGATATTCAGCTTCTGCAAGGAAAGCATTATTTTGATATATACTCAACAAAGCAAGTGCAATTATACAGTGGCATTCTCATTTATCTGTTCAGCCAACCCCCATTATCAATGCACTCCTGTAATTCAGCCTTCTCTGGAAATTTCTATCTTTACCCACTTTGCTGGGCTGCAGTACCTCAAAAGACCCAGCTGACATTACGTAACTGTGTCATCTTAGGACTATGCAAGAACCTGGCATACCAGGAGCTGCTAGTTCCATTACAATAACCACCTATTAGACACTATTTGTTCTTACTCCCCTTTTCCTTATACTTTTATTTTGCAATAGTAATACCTAACTATTTAAAGTTAAAAATTCCTATAAGAGAAGCAAGCCTTTCAGGAAGCAAAAAAAAAACAACAACAAAAAAATATATTCTCTCGCAGCAGTATGAGTTGTTTAAAAGGTCAGTTTTATCAAGTTGGAACACAATGATTTAACAATAACTAGATAACCACCGCAAGCCTGAATAGGAGCAACCATTGCCTGCAGTCACTGTATGATGAAGTCACTGTCCCATTTCCTTTCCATTTCAAATAACCATTACTAGAGCTTCTGTTGAAAGTCTCAAAAATAAAATCAAGAGCTTAGGAAAAAGAAAAAAAACCCACAACAAAAAGAAGAAAAAAGTATAGCAGTAACGAGTGAGATCCCTCTCACTTTATTCATTAGACAAACTTTTAAATAGGTGACTTCTTTACAAATCATGTATTTAGAAATGATAGAACTAAAAGGGAATACATCCAAACTGCATCCAGAATAGGTCAAAACCAAAACTATTAAGTCTTCCAAACAGCATAGACAAAGCTAGTTTTCTCATTTTCCACAGCTGCTCTGCAAGGAATGTAGTTATAAGCCAGTGGGGTTACAAAGCATCCTCACAAAACAGTTGAGTTCTCATACCTTTGCTCAATGTAATCAACAACTAAACTTTCATCTTCACCTCCACTATAGAAAAGATCTGGAATAATACATAATAGTTTTAGAAAGATTAATGTTCATGAACCATTTTGATTATCTGTAAGGCTTCAAAAATAAAATTTACAGTGACTTACTAAGCATCTTCAACTAGATCTCAGTAACCATGCATTGCATACAGTTTTGTCAGCACGCATATGCCTCCCTGGATATAGCTTATTGTTTTTCAAGACAATGTGAGTACCTAATAAAAAAAATTATATTGTCTACCTTTGGAAGATAATCACAACCCAGAAGAACAGCAAGCCCAATCAAAGACTCTCTGTCACAACCAAGCTTCTCCTTAATAGAGGACATTGTGTAACAGTCAAGATGTGGATCCTGCAAGAGAAATGTATCACGTTATTTCTGTAACATAAAGAAACTGCCCTGAGTCCTATTCATGTTCAACTGAAAACAAATAAAACAAACCTGTAAGATGCAGGTGTGTCAACACTTATTAGACCCAGGAGGCTGACGACTCCCGTATGCCCCATATGGTAAATTTGTAAGAAATCGGTACCTCACTCCAATTCTCCCATGTAGAGGAAGACAGGGGAAAAAAATGTTTGCTACTTACTTACTTACTATTACACATCACAGGACACTACAAACACAGATGGTAAATACCACGAGTGTTCTTCAATTCAGTAGTTTTGCTCTCACAACCAATACAGAGATCACCAATTAATCAAACAAAATGTTCCAGTGTTAAATGTACTATTTTAAACAAACCCAACTACTAGTGGGTGTGACAATATTTAAGTCATTGTTTCAAGTCCCTTCCTTCTATTTACATTCTGGAGAAGATGCTAAAGAGAGGGTGAGAATGGGATGGAGTAGACTACCTTAGCATTCATGGCAAAGTTCCTATAAACTGTTTGAGCTCCATATAAGAAGACATCTCCATCATTGGTAATGCAGCCATCAACGTGTCCTTTTGCATTTAGGTAGGCACACATTGCCTCTGCTTCCCCAGCTGCTTGAACCCAAGGGACACCTAAACACTCCAGCAGTTCGAGACACTAAAAGATGGAATCCAAAAGGAAAACGAGATTGAATGCTGAACTGTATCTACTTATTAGGATGCTTTTTTTTCAGACATAAATGTATGCATAAATTGTTACTGCTTCACTGCCCATAGAAATCTACATCAATACAAGTGCTACTTTAGGAGAAATACAGTTTAAGTGAAGTGTCCAACTAAGACCAAAGTATAAGTTACAGCACTTGAACCCAGCATAGTTAATGGTTACTTCTTCACAAAATATCTTTATATTTTATTTAGGATGTTTTCAAATAAGATAAAAGGAATCTCTGTCTTTGTGAAGCAATGCTGTTTACTCAAGCACTAATACTGGGCTAGCACAGACATCTTTCAACATACACTTGACTCCACGATAATGTGTTTTAGAATTTAAGAATAAAACATGAATTAGAATCATAGAATGGTAGGGGTTGGAAGGGACCTGTGGAGATCAGAGTCCAACCCCCCTGCCAGAGCAAGAATTCATACATTCAATCTCCTGAAGCCATGAGCGTCTGTAAATTCCAACTCACAAAATTTTGAATAGACAAAAGATGGTTAAAAATCTGCAACAATGAAGAAAATTACTGACTAGGAGGCCTTTGTAACCAGAATTATCTCAACCATCTATATCAAGATGATTATGCAATCTTCGTTATAGTCTTATTCAGTAGGTTTTTAACAAGTGTATCCTCTTAGCTATTCAGCTACTTTACCAAATCTCAGATCTAGGTTACAACAGCTCTGTGTATCCCTGCAAGGACACGTTAGCTCAGCTTGCACAGGTAGACAACACATTCCTGTCTTCACATATACCCCAGTTGAGGAAAAACCAAAAAAGTGTCAATACTAACACTACAAAAAAACCCATAAACAAACAAACAAATTTTTTGTAATAAACACGACTGTGGCTCACTACAGCATCACATGCACAGGAACACATCAAATAAGGAAAGTTTTCTAACTGACATTGTCCCTCTTCTACACCAGCTAGCAAGTGCTGTAAGGCCTAATTTCAAAGGCATGTGTGTCCTCAAAACACTGTTGAAATTTATTGCATGAAAACCATTAATTTTTCCCAGTTCTTGTAATTAATTTAAGATTTCTTCCTATCACATTAAAAATACTGAAACACAGCACTCAGTTACTCACCTCTTTTAAAATGGCTTTAAATAAAGATCTCCCTGTTCTTACAGCTCCAACTTTCTTTGAAGGTCCGTAGCGCATCTCATTCCTTTTGCTCATGGTGTCTGCTTTCAGCCTGGGGGCCTCTCCCTCCGTGACAAAAACTAATTTAATTCCCATTGATGTTAAGAAAGAGAACCGAAAAAATAGGTTTCTGCAATAAAGCAAGGTGTTCCGTAAGGTGAAGAATTAGTGAAGCCTGATTTCTTCAGACGTTTTCCTTATATCCCTCAGCCTACCCTAAGAACAATCTCATCTTTCTTACCACCTTCTATTATTCTCTTACCCCCCCAGCTAACAAACCTTTTATCTACATCCCTTCAGTTATTTTACTATGAACTCATAACAGCTTTACAAAATTCCGAAGAAAATACCACATAAGGACAAGAAAGATCTTTTTTAGGTGTAAAGATGTAAGCAAACTTAAAAGGCTTAATAAAAAACCCCCAAAACATTCACTATCTACAGTTTGCTTCCAAACACATACCCACATTGAGTAATTCACATCAAAATTTAATCCCAGATATCAATACAGGTACATCAGATCCTAAAGTGACTGACCGTTGTGATATTAGAGAAACTCACAGATACCATTACCATGCCAATTTATTTCATATGCAAACAAGCATCACTGATGGGTGGAATTTTGCAAGGGAGCAATAAACACTAATATTTGGTCTGTAACAGTAAAATTGAAAGCAGTAATAACAGACTGCTATGTTTCTTCCAGTAATGACAGAACTGATCTTTCAAAAGGAGTGGACCAAACATTTGTATTTCTTTGACTGACATGGAGAGACCATTATTCTAGATGTAATTCTGTATATTTATTATTGGTAAAAAAAGTATAAGCTGATCTTTTGAGGCTAGTTCTATTTTCACACCTGATATAAAAATCAATCATTTACAATAAGTTTCTCTAAAATACTTAGCAAAACAATTTAATTTCCAACTGCCTGAAAGTATTTCTTTTTTGGTAGAAATTCCTTTGTCTTGCTTTGGAAAGATTGTATAAGAGATCTGGACTGATGTTTCCATTCCACTGCACATGGGACATCCTATAGAGGGGAAGTAATGATTTGGTCAAGCTTCAAGATGTACAGTTAATTATCCATTTGGTCATAAGCGTAACATTAAGACATTATCCTCAGAAGATGATGTCATATCAAAAATTCAACAGAAGCCACAAGAACATCTAACAGCAGCTACTAACTCAGTATTCTTGAGCTGACCTATAACATGTAATTTATGAAAATTTATATATATTTTCATTTTTGTTGGCATAATTTGCAGAAAATGGCGCTTTGAATTTTCTGGTACTGAAGGAATTAGCTGATGCAGTTGCAAAGTTACTGTCCATAATATTTGAAAAGCCCTGGCAGTCAGGTGAGGTCCCTAGTGATTGGAAGAAAGGGAACATCACACTCATTTGTAAAAAGGGTAGAATAGAAGACCCTGTGAACTACCAACCTGTCAGCCTCATACCTGTGCCGGGGAAGATCATAGAACAGATTCTGCTAGAAGATATGCTACGGCATACAGAGGACAGGGAGGTGATTCAAAAGAGTCAGCATAGCTTTACCTGGGGCAAGTCCTGCCTGACCAATCTGGTGGCCTTCTACAATGAAGTAACTACATTAGCAGACAAGGGAAGAGCTGTGGACATCATCTATCCTGACTTTGCCAAGGCCTTTGACACTGTTCCCAACATCCTCCTTTCTGTGTTGGAGAAACAGGGGTTCAATGGACTGTTCAGTGGATAAGAAATTGGATGGATGATTGCATCCAGAGAGTAGTAGTCAATGGCTCAATGTCTAGATGGAAAAATGTGACAAGAGGGTCCCTCAGCAAGTCTGCTGACAATACTAAGCTGGGTGGTAGAGCTGATATGCCAGAGGGATGGGATGATGCCATCCAGAGGGACCTGGACAGGCTGGAGAGGTGGGCTCTGGTGAACCTCATGAGGTTCAACAAAATTAAATGCAGGGTCCTGCACCTGGGCCAGGGCAACCAGTATTATCAATATAGGCTGGGAGAGGACATCCTAGAGAGTAGTTGTCCTGGTTTGAGTGGGAACAGAACTAATTCTGTTCAGTGATTTTACTTTTCAGCTCAGTTCTTCTAACTGCACTTTCTTAAGTTAGCAGCATGTTTTCACAGTGTCTGCTTCTAGCAGTGGTAACACCCCATGTTCATAGAGTTACTCCCAAGTATTGGTGTGCAGACCAAGGCCACTGCTGGATCTTGTGTACCACAAGTACAAAAAAGTGAAAGGCTGCACCTGCAGGGAGGAGTGGCCAGGACAGGTGACCCCAAACTGACCAGTGAGGGATTCCAGCCCATATACATCATATTCGGTATTAAGCTGAGGGATCTGGAGGGTCTGTGGCTCTTCAGCCCTCTCAGACAGCTTTGCTTGGCTCAGGTGCTCTTTCAGTTCCTTCCTTAGGGCATCCAAGGAGGACTCTGTTCTGCCTTCGATCCCAGTTGGTGTGTTCCTGAATCCAGTACCAGAATCTAGCTCTTGAACACAGCTCCTGTCTGCTGTGGGCCCCAGTCTGGGAGTCCTCCGGTGCCTGGTCCACAGCATCAGTAGTGATGGTAATGTAATTACCATCAGGGGGATGCGGTTCAATACTGGTTTTGTATATATTCTGTTTTTATTATTTTCATTAAAACTGTTCTAGTTTCCTTTTCTAATCTCTAAGTCTCTCTCCCTTATTCCCTTTCTCTTCCCCCTTAGAGAGGGAGGGGTTTTAACAGAGACTGCTATTGGTCTAAGGAGGCTGCCCTCACCCTAAACCATGACAGCAGCCCTTTGGAAAATGACTTAGAGGTACGAGTAAGTGAAAAGCTGGATACAAGCCACCAATGCACAAAGGCAGCCCAGGCAGCCAACTGAATCCTGGTCTGCATCAAAAGAAGTGTGGCCAGCAGATCGAGAGGTGATACTGCCCCTCTCACTCTGCCCTGGCGAGACCTCACCTGGAGTACTGTGTCCAGCTCTGGAGCACCCAACACAAGAAGGACATGGACCTGTTGGAACATGTCCAGAGGGTCACAAAAATTATTAGAGGGCTGGAGCACCTCTCCTATGAAGACAGGCTGAGAAAGTTGGGGTTGTTCAGCCCAAGGTTGTTCTTGGAGAAGAGGAGGCTGCAACCTTCCAGTACCTGAAAGAGTCCTATAAGAAAGCAGGGGACGGTCCATTCACAAGAGTTTGTAGTAACAGGACAAGGGGTAATGGATTTAAGTTAGAAAAAGATAGATTTATGTAAGAAATTAGGAAAAAACTCTTTAATATGAGGGTGATAGATCACTGGAATAGGTTGCCCAGAGTGGTGGTGGAGGGAATGACTCCATCCCTGGAGACATTCAAGGCCAGGCTTGAGGAGGCTCTGAGCAGCCTGACCTAGCTGGAGATGTTCCTGCTTATTGCAGGGGTGTTGGACTAGATGACCTTTGTAGGTCCCTTCCAACCCAACACATTCTATGATTCCAAGTTACAGCTGCTTGTAGTTACTCTTCCTTTAAGTATGTGATTCACTTGAATTAAAAATATACATATTCTTTGAGGTTGTTCATAAACCTGAAGAATGATTTAAACATGATTTACACATATTTAATTCAACATGGGGTCTAACTACAACTTTAATTTTATAAGCCAGATCAGGCTAAAGCATGCAAGACTTTGAGTATGCTCCAAACTGACAAGCATCCAAACTGCTGTGATAAACAGTTGAAACTCCTTCTGTCACACAGCCTCAGAAATACATAGGAATTAGCACATTGATTTGTATTCCTTTATAATCTGTATGTCACACAGTGCTACACACAGTAAGACAGACGTGTTTCTGCTTGCATCCATTTCCTCCATATCTACAGTTGAGGTCTGAAGACAAGGTAGACCCAAGAACTTCTGTTTGCACCCAAGCATTAAGTTGAATTCAATGAATATAACTAAGTCATGATCTCAAACCCTTTATGTATGTAGCACAAATTATAATAACAGAATGAAAGCAAAAAGTCATATGAATATCAGAAGTAGTCTTACATCTGGACTAGGTATCGTACCTAAATTATATAATAATTTACATGGATACCATACCTCAGATGTGGCTTGGTAACTACTCCAATCATCCTTTTAACAGTCTGTGCTTCACAAACCCACAGACTTAAATCGACAGCAAGTGTTTTCCCTTTGAGACTGCTCAAGTTGACAGGTTGCCTCACAGGCTCAAGGATTTGCCACAAGTTAGTTACTCCCATTGTTTTATCTTCTTTGCTGTCAGCATGAAGGTTTTAACTGTGAAAATCAAGCAAAATAAAATACTTTCAGAATATAAAATGAAGTATGACATTATGAACCTGAGGCTCAAAAAATAAGTATGTAGTCATTATCAATTTTACTTGTATGGGCCAGGAACACTTTCAATAAAGCCTTTTAAGGGTGTAGTGACTTCGGTTCACAGATGGTTTATTATTAAATACCTTCTTTAGACTATATTTTCATTGCTAATACCCTGAACATAGATAAAAATAAACTCAGATGGGAGATTTAAAAAAAAAGAAATAATAAAAAAAATTTTCCAAGTCTCATGTGTCCCTTGCATAAGCCAAATCCAAGCTTTATTTACAAACAAAGTAAAACACACCTCTCAATGGAGCTACTTCCTGATCTGAACTGGTAGGATTCACATTAAAATGCTTCTGTCCAAATGGAAGTGCTTTAAAGCTACTTGAGGAATATTTACAATGATGACAGAACTTAAAACTTTCCTTAGCATTCTGAGATAGAAGAGTCAATGGCCATAGATTCTGGCTTAGGAAACTTAAGCTGGACTTCAGGAAAAAAAACGACAAAGGGTACTGCAGCACCATCTGACCAGAGATGGCAGAACCTCCATTTTTGGAGATTATCAACATCCAGCCAGCATGCTGTTTTATTGGTTTAATCCAATATTGATGGAAGTCCCCCTCTGAGCAGGGAATCGGAAGTAATGACCTTCAGAGGTCCCTTCCAGCAAACATTTCAACATTTGTAACACTATGACTGCAGAAACATGCCAGAGTGTATGTTTCCACTGCTTTAATTTTGGTGTTGTGTCACCAGCATTACCTACAGTGAACATCAGATCAAAACATACACCCCTTAAGGGCTATATTTCTTTCTCTTATTTAACTTTTCTAATAGCTCTATCCTCCATGCTACCCCATTACTAGATTTAGTTTTCTTCATTATTCTTTTGGTTTTCACACCTTGCCAGTTCTATACAAGGCTTCTAACACATACTCTGCTTTTTCCCCTTACAATACCAAGTTATTCCTGCACTGTTGGCCTCATGCTTATTTATCTACTTTTCCTTTTTCTCTCTCAATATTAGAAGATAAAAATCAATTCTGGAATGTTTTGCATTTCTTTATTTCCAATTTTGAAACTTTTGTACACTCAGGTAAAATAAACCCCTCCTTTGAATAAATCATGACTGGATGAGCCAGCTACCTGTCCTCTGAGATCTGCTTCAGCCACCTGAGGAGCTATGCCACCCTGGGGGCTCTACAGTGAATGTGGCCAGGTTAAATTTGGCAATCTTCCACATTCACTACCACCGCAGTCTGCCACAACAGCAATCCTGTCTTCTCTAGAGTATAAAACAACACATCCTGTGCTGTTCAAAGCAAGGCAGCTAATCAATTCTAGGTTGCTTTTAAATCAAATTCTCATGTTAAGATTTATTTTCAACAGAAATCATGTTTCTCTAATCCATTTCTTCAACTACTACTATCACTCCTCCTGATTTTAGTTGTATGTATTCCGAGTGTAATACATTACTTTTGTTGTTATTGCACCTCAAGCACATAAAATGAGTTAAAAATACAAATAAAACATGCAAATACATGCCACAATTTCTTAAAGTCCAGGATGATACAGTTTCTCTGATGCACAGAAGAGGCCAATAAGAGGCATTCAAACCTCCCTGAAAGACAAGTGCGATATGCATCTTCAGTGAAGTTTAACAAAAGAACACCTAGCAATAAAAAAGGAGATGTCTTTTTTGATGCTATCATTTGGTTCCAGCCAGTCTGCATCAATACAACTTTTAATAAAAAAAAAAGTGTTAGTTGGTTGCTAAATATTATTATAGAATATCATATGGTACATGATTAACAGGAAAGGTAAATAAACTACAAACACTTAACATTCTGTAAGATTACAAATAATAGGGGAAAAAAAAAAGTTTGAAAACTAAGATACACTAAGAGAATAATGTATTGCTATTTAAGGACAGAAGTTTTTCTTATTCCCATTCAATATATACCTAAGGCTAAGTTATGAAAGCCTCTGTGACCTACCAGTCTTTGCTTTTTATTCTGTAGAATATTTAAAAGTACTACTTTTAATAGGTAGTTTAAATCATTTAAAAGTAATACTTTTAATAGGACTGATCAGTCTACTCAGATTTTATTGAGGAGCTTTGTTCATCCCAAACCTCCAGTCTGCTTAGAGAGATGGTAACTTCCAAAGGGAGACTGAACATAGTTTTCATAATTTTTTTCATATACTTAGCAATCACTGAAGGTATCATGCTATTATAAGAATACTGATAGAAAATATAGACTAAAAAACCCCATACAAAACCTTCTAAATTTCTTATTGGGCCAGTATGTGCTATAGCTATTTGGCTTTTTATGTTTTAGGAAACATGTTTTAAGACTATATTCTACTCTATGAAGGTTTCTGGTTGTTTGGTTGTTTTTTTTTTGGGGGGGGGGGCAGGGTTGGTTGGTTTTTGTTTTGTTTTTTTAACACAGTTAGAAAAGTAAACCAATTAGTTACAATAACTTCAGAGTATATTTAACACTGAAGTTTCATTTATACAGATGCACTTCACACATTGCCAAGATAACCTGAAAAGATTACCAAGAATATGATTCTGGCCTAGAGGCCTTTAAAAAACAAACAACCAAAAAACAAAGACAAAAGAGGAACAACAACAACAAAAAATACAGCAAAAGGAAAAAAGAAAGCCCACAATACGTTTTTGACAACCCTCCCACTCCCTACCACTACTCCTGCGATACCCCACAGCTTTCGCCAATTAAACTCGAGCGCTTGTATGAAGTGCAGCAGTGGCTTCAACACTGAGATTCCTCCTTCGGGTCCTAAGAGATTTTTCCCCAGACGAAAATAACCAAACCAACCAACCAAAAACAACACCCCAAACCAAAATAAATACACAAAACACACCCACACCCCCCTCAAAATAAGTTGCCTGGAATTAAAATAACAAGACACACAGGCGCCTTGAACACAAACATCTAAAATTCCCGCCTCAATGCGAACTAGAGATAAAAACGCTCTACACAGGCAGAAAGACGTTTCCCTGATCCACCGTGAAACAAGCAGCCTTCCCTAGTGCGAGGACTGCGGGCCTAACCCCCCAAGCCCAGATTTGGAGCAGAGGACTGCTCTCCCGCAACACCGCCGCCTTCCCGCCCGGAATCGGGCGCCTACGAAGCCTTGAGAGCCCCAACGTCTCCTCAGCAAAGGCGGTTCAACCTCCTTCATCGTGACTTGCTCAACATCAGCAGAAACTGACATCCCGATTTGAGTAGCAAGAGGCACAAGCAAAGCCAGGCAGATCTAACCACTAACTCCCGATGCCCCAGAAAAGGGGACAGGGAGAAACCCCCAGGGCTGCTCACCCATACCGCTGCTCTCCACAGCCCAACAGCACCTCCGCCCTCTCGAAAATGGCGGGCTCACGGAAACGACTCCCTTGGGGCGGGGGAGGCGGGAGCGCGCAGGCGCCGCGCCCGCGGCGGCCCTTCCGTCGCATCTGAGTGGCTGCACTGCTCCCTGGTCAGAGCCTCTAGCTGCCTGGGGCTCGGGACGGTCCTGAGATCTGAGCCTGCGGCTGTTGTAACAGCCCCGCCCGCGGCCGCCGTGAGGAGAGGTAGGGTGAGGGGCCGGCGACCTGTGTGGGGCGGGGGGCCCTGGCGGTTGATGCCATGGTGGCTGGGCGCGTTTCTTCTCTCTGAGAGCAGGGAGCGGCTGAGAGGAAGAGAAGGAGGTCGGTCGGCCTCAGGGTAGCGGTTTTGTCTGTCTCTGTCCCGGCACTCTGTGTCCGGGCCGGGAGCCCCGCGCCGCGCCCGTCCGGCCTGCGGCGCGGTGGCCTTCGCAGGTGGTTTTGGTGGAACACGTTATCAGTCGGAGCTGGCTTTTGTTTCTCGCTCACCGGTGTGCTCTGTGTGAGGGCTCCCGGCGCTGTGCCGGTAGCTGGCTCTGAGAAAACAAGGGAAGCGGGCAGTGGCTGCTGCCCGGGCTTTCCAGCCGCGAAGGCACCGGTGTCCCTTCTCTGGGAGGTGAATGAATCCTTCCTGGTGGTCTGGAGAAATTGTTGGGCCAAGCAACATGTAACTGTGGGATTGGAGGCCTGAGTGGCGGGGTGTGTGTGTGTGTATTTCTGCTCCCTCTGTCCCTCCCTTACAGCGGAGGTGGAGCTGACTTCTGTGCCGCTGTTTTTGAGACCTCACTTTTCCTATGTCTAAAAGGGATGGTAGAGGCGTTCTGTGTATTTGCTGTGAATATGTTTGGAGACGAGTCGTGAATGTCAGAGTGGTGTAGTCTAACATGGGCCATCTGACTTGGATAGCCCCTAAAAATACACAGCACTCCACTGCAGGGTGCGAAGCTGGGCTTCTGGCATCACTCCTCTGAAACAAGTGCCTTCTCAGTGCAACATGCAGTGAATGTACTGCTCCTCCTTTGCACCTGTGTTGCAGTGTACTGTGCCCATCGGGTTCACTGGAATGACTGGTGGTATTACATGCTATTTAATGTCTGTGAGTGAAACAGAAGAGGAGCTTGAAATTACCCAGCAGCATTCTCACTGGCAACCTCAGCTGAGACTTCCTAAAGAGTTAGCCTTTGGCTATGCCCCTTTCTCATAATTAGATCTTTAATTAAGATTTTTTAAGTCAGGCAACTCAGCTTGGCAGGGTTTGTTGAACAGGTGGTAATATCTCAGACCAGATGCGATGTCACATTTCTGCCGTGGATACACGGCAGCCACAGTTCAGGTGCCTTGCCTGAGCTGCTGTTGTGTGGCCAGCGATCTCTGCAGGCTTCCAGAACTTTATGCTGCCACAAGAAGCTGCACAAAGAAGCACTCTCCTCCACAAAACCCAAATGTACAGATCTGCATAGAGAAATGTTTGGGGAACTTACCTCATTTTAAAAGAAAAAAAAAAAAGTGTTTTCCTGCATTAATTGTTAGTAGAATCAATGTCTTGAGACAGTTTGTTTTCATGATCTGTAGAACTGCTTGAACTCAGGGGGATGAGATGGAAACAGAAGAGGCAGAGGGAGGAGAGGCTGTTCCTCTCCTTTGCAGCGTGAGTCCTTATGACTAAAGTTGTAATTTAACAGTCTTTGTTTCTCTGAGTTCTCTGTATATTCTTGAGTTACTAACCTTAAAATATTTTGAGAGAATGTGGAGGAAGACCCACAGAGAAGCTATGGGAGGGCCTGAGGGCTTTAGGGAGGGGACCCTATAGGGCCCCATGTCTGTGCATGGCACAGCTGGAAGCACTATGCTGACCCACCCAGCTTTGGCACAGACCGTGTCTCCCCTCCTGCAGGGCACAGGAGATTGTGCTAGGAACTGTTAGGCTGACCTGCCTGCCTGCTCTCTAGGATCATCCCACCTGTTCTGTGGGGCAAGGAAGCCCCACATTTATTGTTAAATGTATCTGTGACTGGAAGCGTTCTGGTGTCCAAGCCCCCAGTGTGTTTAGTCTCCACACAGGCACTTTGGTCTCAAACCATGACACATAGTACCAGCTTGGGATATGTGGTGTCTCTAATGATGGTCATTTTTTCCTCTCCTGCACCCCACCACATTTAAAAATATATAAATAAATGAAATAAGAAAAATAAATAAATAAACTCAGCCTACTCTTAGGCTATGTGTCATGCAGTGATCTTTCTATAGCAGTGGATATTAATTACATTTAAAGCCTTTGAATTTTGATTAAACTGGTGAGATGCATTTAAGTTTGTTGCCACCTTCCATAGAAGGGAGCTTTAGATTAGGTTCTAGTAAGCAAAGTTGTATGAGTAGGAGAACATACTCTATTTCAGAAACTTTTTGACTTCCCAAAACTATGCAGTTGATGCCAGTTTAACATGTTTTGAATGCTTACCAGCAGGTGACTTAACTACTAGGAAGTAAAAAGATTGTACTTTGGGCAAAAGCATGTTAGCTGCCATGTTTTGTGTAATATTTTGTCACTTCAGGCATGAAGAATGTAATAAAGGTACCTTTAAGGGAATAAAAACCATGCCCTAAGGTTACATTTACAGAAAATGTGAGGTTTTGACTAATGTTGATGCCTGTTTCAACTTTATGTGACTTTAGTAGACCTTGTTAGGTTTGCAAGATTCATTTCTGACCAGTCATATCAGTGTAGGAAGTCTGTGCATTATTTATTCATTTGTAGAGAAAATATATACTTAAGTTCTCTATATAGAGAATTGTTATCCTTCATTAGTAAAATAACAGCATTTTATTTACTGTGCTCACACTGATTAAAAAAAGCAGGGTGGCTTTGTGCAAGAAACTGCACAGGAGCAATGCTATGAATCTAAATTTTCCTTTATTCCACTTTTATGTGATCTGCACGTTATTTTTCTAGGCATTTGTCAACCACATATAGTTAATACATTTTCTTTTTGGTTGTGCATCTTGAATCAAACCTGCATTGCTGCTGATGATCATGCCATGATAGTTATGTACTTTTTACAACTTTATCTTCAACTCCATTACTAACTAAAAACAGTTCTAGCAAATACCCTGAAGTCTAATGTACCAAGGATAACAGAATCATTGTTGATTTTTTTTTATTATTAATTAACAAAGAAACTCTGCTTGATTAGAATAATGAAGTTGTGTTTCATTTGTTCTAATACAACTTCTTCATAACAAGCGTGGGCTTAAATTCACTGAGAGTTCAGTTATGAAAAAGTACTTTTTGGAACTCGTTTGCTATGAGCTTAGTATTTCTTTTACTGAAGTAAATAAACTGGTACGTGTGTGCTATCATCTGTAGGCATATTTTTAATCTAGAAGGCTGAAAACTAATCTTTCATCTATTCATTTTTTAGTACTCATGGGTAAGAGAAAAGAAGAAAGTATTTCAAAGCCTGGATCCCATAAAAGGCAGAGACAAGATGAATCTAATGAAGAAGAAAATTCACAGTCATCAGCTGATAATAATATCTCTTCACTGCCGGTAAGATGTTTAAAAAGTCATGTAATAAAAAGTTGATATAAAGAATTTCTGTGCCTTTGGTTGGTATTGAAATAAATGTCTTGCATGTAGGCTACTGTAGAACCAATATAAAAGGAATTGGAGGTAATATCTGTGATAAGGACCTCTGCATGTGTTCATTTTTACCTTATTTCTTTTGGGTTGTGGGCTTGAAACATTTGATCATAATAAAATAACAGTGTTCTAGTTTTATAGAATGAATCGTACTGAAGTTGTCAAATAACCAAATAAGGGAAACAGCTTTTGTTCAATAGAAGTATGGTATATCTGGTTTATGGTTGTAGCAGAGAAAACATTTAGAAAGCAAATTATTTACCGAAACACCAAATACTTGTTTGTTTTGCATAGCTGACACTTTCAAATGACTGAAAAGAAAAATCTAGTGTTTGACATGTGTATTTTGCTGAAAATAAATCTTGAAAGTAGGAATACCATTTTTTTTCCCCTGCTTTTTTTTGTATTAGTTGAATTCTAATTTGATGGAGGATTTAAAAGAAAATATAAATTCTGAGATTGCAAATACTGTCTTGTGTATTTAGACTGGACATTAGGAAGCATTTCTTTAATGAGAGTGAGGTCAAACACAGGAACAGGCTTCCTGGAGAGGGGGCCAATGCCCCAAGCCTGTCCATGTTTAAGAGGTATGTGGACAATGCCTTTTAATAACACACTTTTAACTTTAGGCGAGCCCTCAACTGGTCAGGCAGTTGGACTAGATGATTGTTGGAGGTCTCTTCCAACTGAAATAGTCTAGTCTAATCTATAAGACACCATGGCTTAGTTTTGGTACCTTTGGTACAGCAGCTGTTATGTGTCATTGCTTTATTTTTCCTGAGGACTTTACCTTCTTATAAATCATTGCAATTCTAAAGCACTGGCAATAAAACTCAAGTTTCCTGTCAAAACAATACTTCACCAGCTGCATAGTGCGCTGTCCCACTCTGTTTCAGTCCCCCTTGCTGATATAAATTTCCTCGTTCTAAGCTGTGCTAAGAATTCTCACAAGTAGTATTACTCAAGTAACAAGTCTTTCTATGATGCTCTCTATTGCTGCTCTGACAACTGTATAGTATCTATAATCTTAATTTATAATTAATATAAAAGATTATAGGGAGAACTGAAAGTTGTTATGGGTGAGTGATCAGCTTTGGTAACTGTTTTTGTCTTATTACATAACTACTCTGTAGGGAGCAAACTTTTCATAGTGTAATGAAACCCTTCTGATTTCTTTGTAGCTTGTAACCATTGGTGATACTTGGATTCTATTAGTATTTAGAAAAGATTAACTGTATCTCATGAAAATGTGTACATAACACCAGTTTTAAGTGTTAATTCTTTAGGCCGTAGGGGAAGTTGGGATAATTGAAAGTATCCAGCTGAAGAACTTTATGTGCCATTCGATGTTGGGGCCTTTTCAGTTCGGATCAAATCTCAATTTTGTTATTGGAAATAATGGAAGTAAGTATTGTATTATTTCTTTGTCAAAGAAATCTTTTGTTAATAACTCGAAGATGTAATTTGTATTTGAAAATAAATTACTAGCCGTCTTTTAGGACTGGAGACAGATTCACTTTTGGACTTGGAAACCACACAGGTCTATCCCAGTAGTTCAGTGCTGGTGAAAAAGTTAGGTCTTAAATTTGAAGACTTAAAGTTGATGTGAATGTAAATCTTTTCATAGCTAAATCATCCACATATTTATATTTAAACTAAACGTGCTTGTATGTTCTTTATTAAATGCACAGTAATTGTTCAAGTATATGTCATCTATAAACTTTTATAGAAGTGATGCTTATCTATGCAAGTTCACTTCTTTTGGAGAAAGAAATTCAAAAATTAAACATAAGTTTTGAAAGAAAGCTTAAAAACTCTCCGATAGCTACAGAAATTATGATGTGTGTTTGATTTCTTTTATTGTACACATTTTCTGTATGTCCTCTTGTAAGGAAACAGAGATTCTTTCCTCCCGAGATAGCACATCTTGCCAAATGCAAATTACTAAAATAGAAGTATCTAAATACTAAATAGAATTACTAATTCCAACTAAATAGTCTAATTACTAAATAGAAGTATCAGAACTTTGACTCAGCATGTTTGTTGGCTGTGGGTGTGTGTTGTGGTGTTTTTTTGTTTTGGTTGGTTTTTTTGGTGTGTTTTGTTTGGGTTTGGGTTTTTTTTTGTTTTGTTTGGATTTTAGTGAGAACTGTGGAAGTGGTAACTATTTTCCTAGAGTCATTGTTATTTTATATGTTTGTTCAATAAACACATAATTTGGACTTTAAGTGCATGAATGCATAAGCAGTTAAGCAAAAATCTGTAATATGGAAGAAGTGGATAAAAAGTTACAAAAGCTTCCTTTAAAAAAAGTTCAATGCTTCTATTCCAGGTGGAAAAAGTTCTGTATTAACTGCTCTTATTGTTGGACTTGGTGGAAAAGCCACTGCAACTAATAGAGGTTCCTCGTTAAAGATGTTTGTACGAGATGGAGAGACGTAAGTAAACTTTTTTAGTTTTAAGGTTGAACATGTTGCTTTGTGATTGTGATTCAGGTTAGCTGATGAGTTTTCTGTTCACCTTCATCTTCTCTATTGTTTTAGTGGATCCAAAAACCACATTAGAAATTTTACCAGTGATTTACTGGTTGTGCACCTTTATCCCTGAACTAGCTAACATAGTGGTATGTCTTGTGTGTTGCCCAGTTTGTCTTGTGTGTTGCCCAGTTTGTCTTGTGTGTTGCCCAGTTTGTCTTGTGTGTTGCCCAGTTTGTCTTGTGTGTTG
>JANIJG010002074.1:89511-112566 GCA_024611175.1 Megaceryle torquata | reverse complement strand
TCAGGTTAAAACTTTTGCTATATATTAAGAGGAGTTTTAATATAAAATTTACTCTGTAGCAGTGCCAGAACATAAACCTTTACTTGAAACTGAACAATGTATAATAATGGAATTCTGATTCACAGCAGGAGAAAAATACTGCTGAAGCAAATAATATTTTAATGAAATACTTCACTGGAAGTAAGAAGTATTTTTAGGGCAGATAAGAAGAAATTACAGTAGCCAATGAATATTGTGTGAGTCTGGCCATTCCCCCATGCCAAGAAAAGGAGAAAGATGTGGTAGTTTGATTGAGAAAGTATGCTTAGTTTTTTAACAGTCGACATTAAACAGCTGTGGGGTTTTGTGCTAAATCTTATTACTAGAGTTAGATTGCTTAACCTTTTTTTTTTGGAAAAAATGCATAGAGAAATTGAAGAAAATATTTGAGTTCTTAATACCTCATTGTACATTGGAGAACCATCCTTCTTTCTGTAATAACACATGAAGTGCCATGCACTAGATTGCATTTTTAATGCTTCAAGAACATTACTTTGCAATGAATGTGTTTCAGAAAAACAGTTTTGCTGTGTATTTTATTGGCTGAGTTAACACAACAAATACTATAAATCCAGTAATTACTAATTGCCTCCTCCATTATAATGTAAGAAATGAATCATAAACCTTTTATTACTTTAACAGTGGACTACAGGAAGGATTAATCTTCCAGTGAAGCATTTTTCATATTTACCTGGTTCCTTCTGTTATACTGTACTCATTTTCTCTTCCCAGTCTTCCTATTTAATGCTCTGTAGTGGCCCCTACTGGGAAAGACATGCCCAAAATGTATCAGCAACTTTGGCATCTGGTGATAAATCTATTTAGCTGTTGGTGGTTTAGTAATTACCCCTTGATGGGGAGAGGAAACAAAATTAGGAGGCAATTCTACGTAACTTTTTGCTATTCATTGCTCTAGTTGTGGCATGCACACTGCTACATCTGTAATGCACCATCTCAGGGTGCTTAAAACTTGAGTAAAGATGAGCTTGAAGGGAAACTGAGGAACATGAAGTATTACATGAATAAATACCACTAGAAGTCAAATATTTATCCAGATTTCTCTTTGAAACCCTTGATTTAACATGCACCTGGATTCATATTGTCTTCATAAAGTAAGATTTGTTAGTAAATCTGGGGATTGCTTTTGAATTTGAAACGTTTACAACAGAATTTTGAATGCTTTTTTCATGTGGTATTTACCTTTATTTCTATTACTATTACTAATGATTTTGAATCATAAAGTCTCTGAGAAGCCCTAACTGAGATCTGACTCTTGCTGGTAGGAGATGTACAAACACATTTGAAGTGGCAGCTCCTGCTCCAGAAATTTTTTTAAGTGTAGTGGAGAAGGAAGAAGTTGTTTAACTACTTTCTAATTAAAGCAGCAGATCTTGCCTTGTTACAAGTTCTATCTGTTCAGTACTGTCTCATTTCAAGTCTAAACACCTGTATGAAATCTTTTACATTACTCACTCTGCACAAGGGATGCTATCCAACATATACAGCCTAAATGGTCCTCTTTAGGATAAAAATTCCATCTAAGCTCCTTATCCGTTTCAAAACTGGACTGAGTTGTAAGAGTAATGGGTGACTTGGGGTAAAAGACTATGTTTTGAGGGGTAGGATGGATCTTGATCACCTTATGGCTTCTTTCCATCTTTCTCCCGGCATGATATTGCCTTAACTCTGTAATGTCTTACACATACAAAGATACAGACAGGTGGTATGAAGGACTGAAGTATAAATGGGAGTTTCAACTGTAGTACTGATCTTTGATCTCTATTTATCAGTAAAAAGCACAAGCAACTCTCCTATATCTGGTGAATTTACAGCATTTTACAGCTAGACATTGAACCAGAGTCCCAAGTAAAGTACTCACTTCTGGAAGCAGAAAATATTATGAAAAGGGAGTAGAAGACTCTTAGGAAAAAAAAAGTTAAAGGCTCAAATTGACCTAAAGGAATTTATTCAGAATTAATTTTTGACTTCTTTAAATACAAAAATATGTGAGAAATCAAATTAGCTTGAACACATTTGTTTTGTGGCATCTAAGATCAACATATGACAAGGATTGAAGACAGAGAGATTGCTACTAGGATACATGTTGCTCTAGAGAATTTACAATTCAAACAAGTTCCTGGAAACTTCTTCATACAGGAACCTTTCCCCCCTCCCGTCCCATCTTTCTGGCTGTGAACGGTCCATGCCCTAGAGTGACCACTTATGTGAATTTGATAAGGACTGAGGTCTTGAAACCCCGTGAGGAGCAACAGGAAGACGAAGTAAGCATGCAGTGTGAATCTGGGTAGGGGTTTAAGATTACAACATAAACAGTGTTCAGCAACAAGAGAAAGAAAAAAATCCTCCAGAAAGGAAAATGCTGCTTCTGTTGTTGCACTGTACTGTGTTTAGAACTGTACATGTAAATAGAACAAATATTTTCATCCCTGGTGACCTTTTTTAGTCTGCTGAGATGTGACAATTTTCCTCTCTGAAATACCAATCCCAACTAAATCAATTGCTAGCTTAAATCAAGAGACACATGTGGTTAATCAAGCTGTTCTGTCTGTTCTGTAAAGTATGGTGTTATCTACAACTGTAGCTTCATAAAAAAGTTTTATGTAAGACATTCATCATCCCCATCACAGCATGCTTTGACTATCCCTAATAGCTGACTGACCATTTCTTACAGACTTTCATTTCTTCACGAAACATTAGTTGATGTAGAGGAGTTTGAGTGAATGTGGGTAAAATATATATATGTATATATATAATTTTTTAATATGTATGAAAAACAAACCCAAGTGTAAGCAAGCAACACCCAATGTAAATTTTATGCATGTCTACCTAAGGTTTTAATGACAGCTCTAGCACTGTGTCAGGGTTCAGGTTCATGATCAAAACAGTGATAAAGAAATATCACCTGTCACAGCTGCTAAAAAAAGAAGAGGAAGAAGAAGAAGAAGGAAAGAAAAGTAAAAAGTTTTTGTTAATTAAAAGGATTTTGCCTTAGAATCAAAGAGTCTGTGGATGAAGAAATCTGCAGAAATTATCTAAGGCCGCCTCAACCTTAGCATTTATTATTCAGCACCTCACTCATTGCCCTGATTATAAATATTTAATCACTCAACAACTGTAAGTGCTTGTGTCTTCCTGGAGGACCTGCAAGCATTAGGAAATAAGGGGGTGGTGGGGGGGAGCAGTAAGGAGGGGGGACTAGAAAGGCAGAGAGCCTAAAAGATGTGTTGAGATTATGCAGGGACAAGTGAAAAGGTGTGAAGGACGCCACTGAATTGGGTCTTTGTAATCAGGTTGCACGAACACCTGAACGCTAATTCATTTTGTTACTATTCACTGGACTTCAAAGCCATATTTTTTTTTATTGCATGGCAGTCTCTGACAGAGGGTGCCCTTGGAGAACAGGCAGAAAATGTTCTTAATGAAAGCAGAGCCCGGAGCAGTGAGAGGTGCCATCCGTGTACCCTCCTTTGTCTGTCACAAAAAAAGCAGGCTAGCTTGGCAGGCTTTTGGGCCCATCAATAATGCATGAGAAGAATTACATCTACCCTGATGCCAGGAGAAGGGAATGGCAGGGAAGACGGTTGTGTTACACTACCCTGAAAGTGCACTTACTTCCTATATGTCCTACCTCTCCATACAGAACACGTGCTTCTGAATATAGGTTTATAATGTATGGCTTATATGTTCTCTGAAAGAGTGGTGTTACTTTTTGTACCTGTAGGGGTTATTCAGATTTGCATTCAGTGCTGCTGAGGTGCCTGGAGTATGCTATTACAGCCTGAAATCCTGTGAGGTTAGTTGTAAGAGTTAGTTTCATATTATGAGGGGGAAAAAAAAGACATTAAAACAATAAGAGGGAAAACCCTCTTTGCTTAATATTTGACATTGTTTGGAGTGTCCTCAACTTGCCTTCACTGTGAAGATTTTGGTTTAGGTATGAATGTATTTCATGTTGTTTTCCTTTGTTTTTTCTGCTCAACACTGGAAAGGAAAATAAGACGTCTTAAGAAGAGTAAGCTCTGAATATATTTTCATGTAAGATGAAGAACTTCGCAAAACATCAACATATTCAAAGGTACAGCATAAAATTAAGGATACATGATGTAAACTACAATTCTTTTTAGTTTTTCTCTCATAACAAGAGCTGTACCCTTGAGGGCTTATGTCTTCCAGAAAATATTGTGCACTTTTTGTAATTTCTTGTATAAACAAGTCCTCCATAAACACAGTCACTAGTGATTTGCCAAGGCCTATATTTCTTCAGAGAAGTTTCAGGGTATAGAGTAGGCATTCTGTAGTTTGGCTCAGCCAGTTCTAGTGGAGATTTCCCAAGAGATTTTTCCCAAAGCACAGGTGAGAGTTAAGTGTTTTCTTACATATTTTGTTCATCTCAGTTCAGTCAAAGTGCTGTTCCTGAAGCCTGCTGAAGGAAGGCCTTGGCAAGTGCTTCAGCCTTCAGCTCTGAAGTTAAGACTGAGATGGGTATCACAAACCAAGATCTCCTGTGTCCTGTGGTAACTGAGGAAGCCTGAGCAAGCAGTTAAGTTTAATACATTACACTTATAAAATGTCCATTGAAAAAAGTGAACTAACTGTGTATGCAATGGATGGATTTGAGGATCTAAGTCTTCCCTGTGTAGGCAAGGGGACTGAACCAAGCATACTGTTCTTGGTAGAACTGGTTGGCATTCAGCCTCTCTGTCCTGACTGTGCCATCTCTACTGCACAGAGCAGTCCTCTCTTCTGTGTCAGAGATGCAAAATTTTGCATAGTGGAGCCCAATAACCAAGTAAGAGTTTTCAGGGAATGTATCTAAAGGTATATAAATGCAAATATTTGTGTTCTTCATTCTATTTCAGGTGAATGCTGTCCAGAAAGTCCAGAAGTTGTGAGTAGTCTTGTGATCATTAACAATGTCTTTCGGAAAATAGAGAACATGCCAAGGCAGTAAACATAACCCTTGAAACTACAGTTTAAAAAAAAAAAAAAAATTAATTCTTTTATTAGGGTTTACATTTTTGTGACTTCTCTGTGAAGGACCAAAGGGATCTTCTGTGAGAGTTATATTACTTTAAAGGGATCAATATTGTCTACTCCAACACAGATAAATAGGAGAGTCCTAAAGTAATGCTGTAAGATGGTACCTTATCATTCCTAAAGTGGAAGATTCATAGCCAGCCCTTTTACTGTGATTTCACATTTATAACACACACTGTAAGAGAAAGACAATCCATAAAATAATAGAGCCTTCCTCTTAAACTTCCTCCTTCCTTTAGCATGGTTGTTTTGGAGAAACACGGTTTGAAAGAATCACAATAAAGGGAAATGTATCTTTACTATGTAACTTCATCATTGTAGGTGTCTGAACTAGAACCTGGGGTGACTGTAGCTAATCTTTCAATAATAGCACTCAACGTCCTTTGCTATTTTATGAAGCACTGGAAGGCTAGGTCACTAGTTGTCTGTTTTCATAAAAATACCCAGAGATGGTACCCCACTGCCAGACTCAAGAATAGTGTGGATATGACATGATTTCCTTTGTTTATAGCTCTCCATACCTCACACCATTCCTGAGAGATTCAGATAAGATATGTGTCCCTCTATCACTGCAGGAGTTGTTACCTGATTAGGAAGCTAACCTATAACCTGTAAATCTTGTTGCAATAATGAAACTTGGCACTGCCAGAGGGCCACCTCCTCCTTCTCTCTTTCTCCTTTTCTCTGTGACTGGGGTTGGCCACAGCCAGAGCTAAGAGCATGCTTCTGCTGTTTGCCAAGCAGTCCCAGGCTTCTGCCAAGCAACTGACTGTTTTGTCTTTGGCTGCTGTGTGTAAAATGGAAGATCTAATGAGACAACATGGAGCATCTGGTTTTGGCAGTTCCTTTGGCACAAACAATTATAGCCACAAGTTGGGGTGTGAATGATTTGTACCTCAAAAACCGTTTTCACCGAGGTGAACTCCTTTGAAAATTCCTTAGTGGGAGCAATTTCTTGGCACCAGTCCCAGCACATCTCCTGTGCCAAACTCCACTCTTTGTCATCCTCACCCCACCCCCCTACAGTTTACTTCCAGAATACATCATAAGTGCAAAGCACCACCATTGCTTAAGCAAGTGACCATCTCATGAAAGCCTTTTGAAAAAGCCCCCTAGTCCTGCAGCAAGGGAGACTCAGAGGGACAGACATTCCCCCCTGTGCCTTCTCTAGAATGAATATCCCAAATTGTCAGCTCAGGGATCACCTTTCATTTGTTCTCTGTGAAGATGTTATTGGCATCTGCTCTCTGCAAATAGACATAAGCCATAAACATGCTAATGGCAGACTAGTTCTGGATTCAAATTTGAAGATACAGTTAATTCTAAGCAGTCTGTTCTTCCTTAATTTATGTGGAGGAGTAATACTAATGGGACTTACATATATGGACATCAAAGGGAAGCTTATTTTGCCTGAATTTAATATACATAAATTTTTTTTTGGACATTACTATTTTCAAGCTCCACTGAAGTACCCAGTGCCCTGAACTCAAGTGGAAAAATATTGTAACTGGTGTCGTGTTAGTGTTTCTTTCACCTATCTTTTCTTTGGTCCTTTTTTTTTTTTTTTTCCTCCAGAGAATGAGGATGACTCTTGCAATACAGTTTTGATAAAGATTATATAAAACAAACAAAAAAAAATCATCTCCACATATACTGTACTTTTCTTAGTAAGATCAGTGAACAATGTGTCATCTTCCTCTCTCCTCCTTCGAGAGATAAAGTGACTCACTACCTTACTTCACTTTAATATTTTACATATATGAAAAGACAGAGACATTAACAAGAGAGTCAGTGAATAGGAATATGAATACTGGAGGTGGGGGAAGAGGGTTTGGAATGATATACAAAGAGAAGTTGAAGTGAAATAATGTTCTGGAGAATAAAAGTATTCGCTTTTGATGGGGGACGTAGGGACAACAGCACTTCTGTTTACTTAATTAGCATGTGGAATACTTTGGAATAAGTTATATTCATTTTGATCCCTTATGAGTTATTATAATAGCTTGCCAACCTAAAAACATTTGGAAATGCCAAACAGTGTAGTGAATCTTTAAAAGAGCCTGTTTGCAATCAATGGTTGTTTTATGTTCCTATTAGAGAATGGAATGATATACGGCATTGCTGAGTAATATACTGTACCCCAGTTTACTGAATTTATCAGAGAAACAAACAAGACCATAATGACTCATAAGGACTGAGAGTAGTAGAGACCTATGTGGGCTTCCCAATAGTTTAGCTAATGCTTCATAGCATATTGTATGCTGAAACATGCTATTATCTTTTCACTCCCTACTTCTAAGTCATTACATAAGAACCCTTTTAACATACATTATTGAAAAATCTCTATTACAGTCCATCTTTTTAGTGAATTTGATTAAATCTCTATGACAGAAAATAAGGTATTATAACACATGCACTTGTATTGCAAAGGTCCTGCTGTAGTCGAGGCTTGGATGCCTTATGTTCAAATGTCCTGAGAAAATAATTTAGTGAAAAATGAACTTAGAGAACTAAAAGCATTTAGATCTGAACAAATTACTGAACAAAATTGCCTTGCCATGAAATCTTAGACTCGTAGTCAAAGATGTTTAGTCTACTCTGAATGTTTGATCTATAAGGACTCTATTCAGAGCAAATTTCCACAGTTTTGGCCACACTGACTCCATGAGGCTTCTACAACTTGGCATTTAGAGATCCCTCAGCTTGGTTTTAGAGCCAAATGTTTCTGGGCACTTCTCCGGAGGAGCTTTGGCTCAAGACTTTGGCAAAAGCCACTGACTAGAGCTGGGCAAAGAAGTTGTCATGCCTACCTTTGTGCCATTATACAGGGAAGCCACTGACAGATAATATCAGATCTGCTCAGTCCCTTGTCCTAGAGGGGAATAGTGATATCACAGAGTGAAAGGAGTCCTCACAGGTAGGCTGAGACCACCACAAGGGTGTACACAAATTACTTCCTTATGCTTGCCTGTACTCTGCTAGAAATACTGGAGGGGGCTCAGGCACACGGGTTTGTCACAACTAGCTATAGATCTACTTGTATATACAAATTGACTGGCATGATAACAGATGGTTTTTCTTCTGTGCATTTATCTTGCTTAAATATGGCACTGTCCCTGATGCTGAATGGCTGCTGGCTTCCACCCCAGAGGTGGCTGCCTTTCAGTGTCAGATGAGGGAATAAAATGCTCTAGGACCCTTTGGGATGAAAGAAGAGCTGCAGAAATATCATGTGTTGCTCATGCAATGCTTGTACAATTTATGGATGCTTTAATGTTGATTTTTTTGTAGACCTTTATCCTTCTCAGACAGTACAATATCTGTTCTCATCTGGTTCATATGCAGTGGTCTGAAACCACTACATATCAGGTCAGGGAAGAAGTATGGCTTAAGGAGTGATCCCAGGCAGATGCAGAAAGGGAATGCCTTGATGCCTCTACAGAGTCCTCTACCAAATTGTATACAACAAGGCCATATTCTCTGTATAAAACTGAACTTTTCCTGCAGACTAAAACCGTTACCATCACTTTTGTTGAAACTTGTCATAATACTAATCTCCTTTTTGGTCTCAGGACCCCAGAGGCAGAGAGAATGCCTAGTAGGAACAGACATGGCCCTTTCTACTGAAACATGGAAATAAATGGTTGATTCCCTCCCAAAAAACACCAGTATCAGGCAAATGGTACCACATCCTGCCTCTACTTTTTATGTTTTCAAGAAGGGCCATCCTTTCCTACATATGAGGCATCATTCTGGTTGTCTGATGCACCATGTCTCTCAAAGCCTTTGCCAGTGCACCACAGCTGATACTTGTGAAGCTCTGGCCAATGCTCCCTGGGCAGCCTTTCAGCTAGGGCAGCACCTGCTGGAGGAGGCTGATTTCTGCCTCCTCTGACCCTGCACAGAGACTGTCTGCTTCTTAATCCAGGTGCATACCCATGAGCAATGCTCTCGGGTTCCAAGACTTTGTGAGCAGCTTGTCACTTGATACGTCTGATTACCATAGCTGTACTAGACTTTACATAACACCTCTACATACATGTTGACACCTCACATGATAGTCAGAGAATTTCCCAGACACCCTTTGCAATGTAATGTTGCACCAAATTCATCAAAGCTGGCACAGGGAGACATAAATCATAGCTCCAGACTCTACCCTGGGCATTTGAACTGCATGATCTCCCTAGAAGATTGCCAAAGTTTCCAGATGCTACTGACTTTCATATTTGGTTTTTCCCAACTGCTTTTCTACCACTGAGCAAGCCCTTAGAGAAGACAGGGCCCCTGACTGTCTATGTTCTAAATCACTGTAGTTTACCAGCTGTGAAGATTTCAACCCTACTGGTGGTTTAGGCCAGATGCATAAGGTTTGTGGAGTGTAACTGAAGTATTGGACATGTGTCAGGTCAGAAAACATTTTCTGCCACCTCAAAGGAAATCATACACAATCAGAACTTTTACTGTCAAAACCACCCAGGCATAGAAACATAGAAATGTCTGGGTTGGAAGGGACCTCTAGAGGTCACCTAGTCAACCCCCCTGTTGAGAGCAGGGACATCCTCAACTAGAGGATGTTTGCTCCATCATTCCCCTATGGCAATTTTACTAGTTATACTTAACATAAATAAAGAATATTGTCCTTTATTGTTCATCTTACATCCTCCTTTCAGTCTTATCCTGTTTTCAGTTTTGTCTTTTTGTTTAAAAAATTATCTTCTTCTCATCTATCAACTGTGTGCAGGATTGCGAATTCCATTTTCATATTCTTAAATATCAAGTATGCTTTAGACTTTCCCATTATTTTTACATGTAGGTCTCTTTGATCATTTATATTTTTTGTTGTTCCATATGGTATGTTTTCCTATCAATTGTCCAGGGCAGAAAGTAATAATTCCATCTGTGTGGAACACCACAGTTATGTAAGAAAGGACTATGACATTATTGTATGACAACCTATGAAATTATTTTTCTATATCTTTGACCTACAGATGACTTAGTCCTTGTTTGCATATTAATTCTTATCTTTCAGCCACTACTCCTAGATCTTCCTTTTGGATCATTTCTCAGAAGATGTTCTATCCTTGCTGTATTTCTTGTATCCAGCTGTAGTGCTATACATTGAAATGTTTGGAAATTTCTTGTTTAATCTCTATTCATGTTGTTATAATTAAATCATCTAAATCTTCATTCCTCTCCTCTACATCTCCTGAACATTTAGTATCATCCTTAATTTTGTCAATGTATTGCTTAATCTGTGTTTGAGATCATTAATAAATATGTTAAATAAGACCAAAGGCTTATCCCTCCAGTGCCCTGGTAGGCACCACTCCTCAATTGTTACTGCAGTTTATCATTACCCTTTCTTTGCAGTCATGTTTATCTATTTATCCATTAATGTTTGTTTTCAATCCACATAACACTTTTCTTCTCCAAGCCAACTTCAAGTAAGTTTTCAAGTAAGGTTTTGTCAGACACTGTATCAGATGTTTTTCTAAAATCCCAGTACATTACAACTGCCACTTTTCCTTCCTCAATTAATTTTGCCACTTTATCCAAATACACTGCTGAGGTTGTCTATCAGATTAAGGAGGAATTTTTCAAAAGGATCAGGCCTGTACTCCATGTTCATGCAATTTGCATATATTAAAGGTATAGCAATATTTTTGTGCCCAAAAATAAATTGCAAGGGTAAATCAAAATAATTGTTTCACTACCATCTTATATGCACCAGCTTCCAATATTTAGAGGACAAATACCTGAAGTTCTACCTGGAAGTCAACTGCATATGTAAACACTGGCAACTGAAAAACCAAAAAGCATGTCAGAAAATCTGAATAATTTTACCTATATTAGTGTCTTTTGATCATTGAAAGAGTATCCAAAGGCATAACTTTTGTTACTTAAAATTGAAATGCATAGCAAAAATACTAGTAGAAAGTTGTTAGCAGAAAGGAAACATCTGATGACATACTCATTATTACAAGAAAGTTCTTATATTTAATTACTGTGGTTCTGCTGTTAGTTGGATGATTAGAGACTTTCTGGAATACCTTTTTGGAATATTTCTAAATTTTATTTTAGTGGCAATCCAGAATTCTAACAGAGTAAACTAATTAAACTTTTTAATTATAATTGTTGTGAACACCAATCTTTCTATATTTAAAAATAGTAATTCTTTTTATTTTCTTTAGTCTACGTGATTTCCCTAACCCTTCATAAAATATTTTTAGAATTACAATAGCTTAATATATTGGTCAACTAAGATGATCTGTCATCTTTATTTTGGAATCTTGACACAGTGGAAAAAGAAGAAACTTCACTATGTTTTCCTTTTTCAGAAGGATCTTGACTGTCCTGGGTAAGAGGTTTGGTCAATGTCAGAACACCATGGTAATGAGCCTGACTTTTTCCAGTTATTACAGCCACATACTTCTCTTTAACCCATTGAGAAGATGATCAGAAAATTGGCCAATCCAAATTGTAAGGAGATTATTTGGTGGGGTTCTACTCTCTGTCCAACCAACCATTTACCCATTCATCTGAATCTCTAAAACTACTGCCTTTTTCAGCACTTAGAAGCATCTGAGTTTCTTTTCTTTCTTGCACTGCATATGATTAGGGCTAAGAAAAACATGTAGTGCTAAAGTGGCAGTACAGACTCAGAGGAAAACCTGTCTCCAAAGAGCTGTCACGTATCATTTTGTCCAGGCTGCTCATCTAAACTCACGGAGCTAAATTTATTCTTGTTATAACTCCATGTCTTCACTACAATTTTGGCCCCTTATGCCTTCTTTCCACTCCAGGGGAAGTATTTCTTCCCAGTGTATGAACATTCACTGCAGTATCTCCACTGATCTCCTCTTTTTTATGTAGTCTTGGGAACTTTTACTGCTTGTAAGAGAATATCTTGTAGCCAGAAGACTCATTCAGAGCTTATGCAATTACTAAGGTTTGAGTACTACCTTTTTAAAGTGGTCAGTAGGTTCATTGGTGGCATTCAATCTTACACTGGATAACTTATCAGCTTTCAACCAGAGAGTAATGAGCTACTGACCTATCTGCAGTGACTGCCAAAACAGAAGGGATCTATAATATTAACTATAGATCTGAGCAAGCTGAAAAGTGGAATTTTTAAATTTATCAATGATAAATAGGAATATTTCCTCTTCTCAAAAATATTTAACCTAATTTCACACTGAATCAATGTACTAGATCTAGAAGGTTAAAATCACAGAATATGAATGACCATCTACTATGACTTGTAGAAATTCTATAATCTCCTAGCAATATTTGAGATGCACAGTGATCTAGTAAATCCTTTGTACTAGGAAATAATCATCCCTATTATCGCAAGTTTGTTCCCATGGTAAAAAGAAATATAGTAAGGGGTATTTGGGGACATAAATAAACACACAAAACACACACACACAAAAGATGAGAAGTGAACAGCAGTCATCTCTTATGGAAAGATGTGGTGTTTTAACACAGAAAGCAACATAACTCAAACCAATAGGTAGGAAAAACAACTCTTGGGACAACTGCAGTAATGGCGAGTGCCATATGAGTGAATGAATGGAAGATTTTTAATTCCACTCCTTCAGTACTTCTACAGCTTTGAAAATCTCAACCAATTAATATCAGAAATGTGATTTTTTTTTTTTTTTAAATTCAAATAAGAATAAAAAATAAATGAATAATTTACTGATTTTTTTAAATAAATAATAATAATAGAACTTACCTAGAAATCCTTTACTTTCATAAGGGAAGGCAGGAACACTTCAGAATTTTAGACAAGGGAATTACTGTGCATTCTCATCAAAGTCCTAGGAAGGTACTCAGCATTGCCTTTCATTTATCAAGGACCAGATTTTGCCACTGTCACTCTCACTGAGGACTAGCTTATTCCACAAGTGATCTATTTGACTCAGTGTCAGAATTTGCTTCTAATTAAGGATGTTCTTGTGATTAAAGCACAAGGTGCATGTCAAGAGACTTGTCTTTTATGTAGGTTTGTGAAAGTCAGAAACTACTTCCAATCCAAATGTTAAAATCTCATGTCAATGCAGAATGCCTCCCTTCTCTGTTGCCAAAGATGAAAAACAAAGACTCTGATTTCCAGAGGCCGCAGCATTTCTCAGTATGGTTAAACTCAAAGGGAAAAGTACTGAACTGTGGGTACATACATCATCATTTGTCACTTGAGAGTAATTTCAAGACTTTAAGTACCAGAAACACAGGCTGCTGGCTGAAGTGGTAGAGAAGAAATAGCACTGAGAAAGTAATTGGTAAGATATAAGAAAATTCTATACCTCAGACTAATGTAAACCTGTGAAAATATGTTTATGATCATCTGTGTCTGAGTTTGCTTTTTTTTAAATGGTATTAGTAATGCAACCCACTACAGATATATTTTCAAATATATTTCACCGTGTTACTTATTTTATTGAAATATCTGAATATCCAGTGTTGTATTGAGTTGCAGGCACTTTAGGACAGAGACTGTTTTATGGCTCTGGAATTACACAGCTCAAGTATGAAAAAATGTAGGCTTGACTAAGACTGATACTGCAATAGAACAAATAATAATTTTGTTATTTATTATTTAGATCTACTTTTAATTAGTATAAGCAGTACAAAAAGTAATATATAAAAAATATATATATATACATATATATATAAACAGTAGTGCTAGTAAGTTTTTTCTCATTAACAGCCATTCCTGAACAGGATTTGCCACTGCAAATGGCTGTTCTGTGTATCTCATAGACAGAGATTTCACCCCTTGCTCAGTACATGCTACCTCATAGTTGCAGCTTCACTCAGCAGCATTTTCAGCTTCAAATGAAAATGGTGAAACCTAAAAAAGGGGCTGGAAATATTTAAAACATCCTTGTAGCCAGAAAATTGATCATAGATCATAGAGCTAGGCAAATCTGCATAAAATGTAAATTGAAAGATAACATGCATGAACAGGAGACAACATGTTTAATGTGCTGAAAGGATGTAGTTTGTCTTAGATATATCATACTATGAGCTGATTAATGACTTTGACTTTTCAGTCTCAGGATCTGTTTGTAAAACCAACAGAAGTATTAGGAGATCATTGATTCTCCCCTTAGCTGATGGCACTGATTATCAAACATTAGCATGCTGTCAGTCTTTATTTAAACCTCTTCAAGAATGAAGCATGGAAACTAAATAACCTTGAACTCTCCTTCAAGATCCCATTAAGATACAGTAGCATACAAGCTACAGGTAAACACTATGCATGCCCTGAAATGAAGAGATTCAATATTCCATGCTAAGTCACATTCCAAAGGAATGAAATAATTGGTGGGTGGGAGGAAGGGAAGAGATAGTCATAAACATATAGCGGGTTAAATTTCCTAAACACTACTACATTCAAGCAATATAATATACTGATGGTTATCTTCAGTCTCACATGCTGGTATGAGTTCCATTGTTTTATAGATTTAATTCACCTTATTAGACTGTTGTTTATTCAATTGAGTCTGTAGGTGTCTAACTATAGATCTTACATATTTAATTACTTAATTTATAGGCAGGGTAGCAGAAGTACTTTTAAAAAGATATTTCTGATATCTATTTCCTTCCCCATTACATTACTGAAATACTGATAACCAGTTAAAAGTTATCTGTCAAAAACTCAAATGGGAATTAATTTCCCAAGATCTACTGGATCACAAGATACTTTCTGTTAAAAGCAGATCACTGGAATCTTGAAACTTCACTCCTAAAACAGCCCTATCTTTTGATGCTATCTCTTGAACAAAGAAAGTGGCCACTTAAACGACATATCCAGTGGGACAAGTTTACAGTGAAGAAGATGTATCAAAGCTACATCTAGATACACTGTTGGAAAAGATATGCATGTATAAATTTTTGCTGAACATAGAGATGGAACCCAAAGGAAAATAGAAGTGCTGGTCTTGATCTGTAGAGTTCTGCTCCTTTTCTTCCACATTTGCTTTCTTTCATCAGGACAATTTGAACATGCGAGTTTTCTTGGCTCAAGCTTTGAAGATAAAGCAGTGCCCTAGGGACTGTGGTAAAAAATAAGGTCTTGATTAGTCATCAGGCACAAATTGACCAGCTTCCAATCGTATTTATTACACAATATTTCATTGGAGAAGCAACTTGCTAATATCATTTTTAAGTCATAGTGCTTTATTTTTACTTCCCACCCCCCCAGTTTGTGAGGATGCAACTGTATTCGGCCATTTTAGCTCAAAATAATGATTATTTCCATTGTTTATTTATTATTCCATAAATTTATTTCACCATCTATATGCAAACTTATTAATGGTCTTTATTGACATTTGATGTAATTAAAACCTTCTGAATTCCTCATTAAACTGGTCTGTATTTGAAGCAAAGAATGATACTGTAGCAGATATTGACCTTTTATAATCCATTCTTTCTGTTGTGACTTTCATATGTCACCACAGTCTCACAGTTGAGACAGTTGAACTGTTCACTGTAGTAGAGTTTCTGTCCTGGAGCCTACACAAAGGCTTTGAGGACTCTAAAGCCTTGATCCCAGCTTAATATGAGGGAACAGTGATCTGATGGCTTAGAGAGCCTGATCCATTCCTATCTTTCTGAACTTCTGGAGTTCAGGGTGACTCAGAGAAAAGGATAATGAACATACAAGCCTTTTTTTCCAGAGGCAGAAAAACAGCAAGAAGTGCTGACTAACTCTTGATTAGCAACTGCAGTGGAGTGGAAATAAAAAGCTTTTGTACACACAAAATTGTACCTGTTTAGTTATTGGGATCTTTCCATATTAAACAACTTCAGACTCATCAGTGCGTGCATGCCCTTAGTCTGCACTGAAAGTCAGCTTAGGTAGGTCATATTAACTTTCATTTTCCATGTGCAAAGTGCATATATGAACAGAGGTTCCAGAGCCTAGTGTGTGCCTAACAACTTAAGCCATGACAATTTGATACCAAGCCAGCTGCTGGCTGAGCTTGGTATCAGCCAGTCTGACCTGATCCCTCAGGTCTTACATTGATCAGATTTTGGTAAGTCTCAGGCCCTTGTTCTCAAGACTTAGAAATTAATTAGTGCCTGGAGTGGTACTGTACGACTGAATGATTCCAGATGGTCACTGCAACAGGGCTATTGAAATAAACATTCATGAAAACTACACAATGGGATATCACAAGGCTTTATTTAAACTGTAAGTCTAAAGATTAAAGCTCTGTTGTTTGGGGTTTTCAGTCATATAATGGAGTTTTTTCTATGTACAGTACTTATCTTGTCTCTATCTCTATAATCTTTGAGCACCTCCCAGGCTTTGATGTTTATCTCTCTCATAATACCTCTGTGTAACATTATTTCTACCTCTATGTTACAGAGTAACAAGAAGTAGGATACGGTCCAAGGTTACACAGGACAGAGTGCAGTTTATGGAGGAAGTGAATGGTGACCTAGGCTTAGAAGACTACCCATTAGCCCTTCTGCCTTTGTTTTCATGCATAGAATTTGAGACTCTTTCTATGTTTCTCTTTGAGACTGATCACTAGAAAGGACAGGAAGATATTTGTTTAAGATTTTATTCTAAAAAATCATAACAAGGAAAAGAGGTATTTGAGAGGTAAGCAACCTTATCATGGGAATTAATCAAATCAACATGTTAAAGAATAATTTTTTTCAACTCAAAAAATGAAGACAATCTGTGCATTTCATAATTTGGAATTGTTTTACAAAACAAACAAAAAGAAAGATAATATACAGGGGGGAAAAAACTTTACATGAAAAGTTCAAACTGCAAGAAGGTCAAACAAGGACAGCTCTTTTGTTGCAGTTTTGTATGTTCTTCTGCATGTTGCATTGTTGCATTTCTGAGTTTCCCTCCTCCTTTACAACTCTGCAATCCTCCCATTAACAGTGAGAGAATCACTTCCACTCTTTTCCACTGAACCACATTAATTTCCCTTTGACATAATGAATTATTATGCATGCTCTGAATGGTTAAAATGTTAAATAGGCATGAATTTTGACCGTCAGTTTGTTATTTCTCTGACTTCTCTTTATAGGCTTTCTAGAAACACCAAAATGCTCATCTCAAATGACTCTGGACCTTATTTCTCTCCATAATGGAAAGATCTACATAGCGAGAGAGAATCAGAGAAATAAAAGATTCCACCTCTTGTATTTGGGGCAATGTTTTCCCAAGATCATAATTTCCATGTGGGGAAATTATGAAATGTCTCATTTGAGAGGACCACTCTTTTAAAGACATTAAAAGATCTTTATTCTCACGTATCTCTTCTTGGAACTGCTTCAACAGTGGTTTGCAGCAAGACTGCTCAACATATGAGCAAATATATCCACTCAGATTAAAACCTATCAGTGTACCAGTATGTAAAATTATTTAAAATGTGAAATTCTTCCAAAAAAGTTGAAGAAATGTCTGACATAGGTTGCTGATAGGAAAGCATTCAAGGAAGTTGATGCCAGAGGTAAAAGTTGTATAAGTCATAGTGGTATCTCTGAACCACAAGCATACAAAAGAGTAGAAGACGAAGCAGCACATAAAGTGGTTTTAAGAGAGGAAGGAGAATGAGCATTCACTCACTAGCAAACTTACAAAGGATAGATGAAGTGCAGAGATTCACTTATTCTGACCATACTTTGGGACATGATGTAGTTGTATCGGCAAAACACAGAGCTCTGTTCAGTATCTCCTGCCTATTAGCATTGTATTTCTTCAAGCTCATTGCTGCTCACTTGAGGGCATGAGCAGAATGAATGTAGACCTTGGTGTATGCACAAAGCAAACCACAGAGCAAGTTCTCAAAGGGCCATGTGTTATGTCCAAGTATCATACCTCCACTTCTGTCAGTTAACAGCTGTGCTTTGAGCAGCAGAGCCTGTGGGAACTCCAGGGGTTGGAGGAAGTGTTAAATTTTTCACAGACAAGGCACCATGAGGGTAGTGCCTCTCACCTCCCATTGAATTTCTGGAGGATTCACTGAGGTGAGATACTCCTGAGCATCAGTGAGTGGCAGCAGGCTTTCCTGATTTCCTATTCCAAGCAAGACCTGAGCAGAATTCAAGTAAAACTGTGTTTCAGTGGAGTAAAATACAACCAATATGATGACCGTTCTTCTCCTACCTTTGTTCAAAGCAGAACTTTGTATCTAAAAGAGATTTGTGCAATATACTCAAAATAGCACCATATATCCAACTTCTCATCTCTCATATACACCGTTGAAGAATATAGATATATGAAATCTGCTAATTTATAAGAGACAGAAGGAAAGAGCGTGTTTGGAAAGGTTGCAGTCACCTAATTACATGTTCTCCAGGCTATGTGTAGTTTGCCAGACTGTAAGCACATAAGTGCATCAAAGATATCACTTTTGTCTTAATGGTGAAGGGTTAATATCCATTTGTTTTCCTGCTCAAGTGTTTCAGGGACAAGTATATGCAAAGCTGATAGAGGAAAAGATAAAAGAAGCTGAATGTGTGAGGAAAAGAGGAGGATGAAGTGATGGAAATTAGGAAGATGTTTTGCTTAGCTAGCTTTTATCCTTCACAGCTCTGAACACAGGGTAAGTACTTTTCCATCTAGATGTCTGTCCAAACATCAGAAAAAGGCACAAATGAGCTTACCAGAAATAATGCTTTCAAAAAGTTATTTAGTAGTTCTTAGTTCAGAGATGTGGCCAAATTTCCTTGGGGAGGAAATAAATTCATGATGAAAGTGAATGACAGCAAGTTACTAGCAACTCATATAACACTAATTATTTAACCATAATGTCAATGGTATATAGCCAATGTTAATATCATGTAAACGTCCATAGTAGCTATATTCCAAAAAGGCATAAAGAAAAGGAACTAACTAAACATATTTTTGACCTGTTTGTCACTGTACTAAACATGAATGCCACGTGTTAAATGTGGTCCTGATCTGCAGACTCCCCAAAGAAAACAATTGAAACATCTCTTACTGAAGTCAGCAAGGATACTCATGTAGTTAAAATGTGTCATGTGTTTAAGTATTTTAGTCTGCAATGTTTAAGAGCAGGTCGTCTACATTTGCCAGGTGAGCCCATCTTTTCCTCATCATTCTTTGTATCCTTTTTGTGTTTTGGGGTTTTTTTTGCTTGATTTCATCACCTACCTAGGTTTGTAGCGTCTGCAAAATTAAGGTGTGGGAAGAATCACTTGCTTTTGTGTGTTAAGGGGGAACAAATAACTGAGAGAATATTTATTACTTCCTGAAATAATAACATTGAGCCCTTCATCAAATGCTATCACTTCTTTTAATAAAATTAGGCCAATGAGATATGGGATTAGGACTAAGTGTATCTGGTTTATGGACGAGAATCTGAGGTAGTCCTAAAGTCATGTCTCCACAGTGCAGTTGAGAGGCACTTAAACAGGCAACCCAACCAGCACAGAATAAATTGTTGTATTTTAAACCCAATCCTATACAAAGTTACAAGGTCCTGCAGGTAGGATAGCCTCTACTGGCACTTAAGCTAATATTTCTTAATGAAGTAAATTAGCTTCAATGTCCCACTGATTTAGCAATACTGGATCTAGTTCTGGACCTAGTAGCATGAAGGCATACTGAAGTATCCTCATTCTGACCCTGCATTGCATAGCCATGTGCTTATGTGGAAAGACTGTAAAAGCAACAGTCAAACACTGATTTTGAATGAACACTTGACTACTGTCCCACCACTGCATAAGGCTGACTGAACACATCACAGGGATAATGACTATTACTTACATTGCAGAGCCTGTGCAATGCATCTGTGTTCATAACAACTTCCTCATCTGCAGTGTGAATGAATCCAGACCACGTTTACCATGTGGCACTTATGTTTAGGACAGTGAAAAACAAGGTTCCAGGGAATCAGGTATCATACCTGAGGCAAAATTGAGTCCTGGGCCAGCTGAGATCATGACATCTGTAGTGTACTTGGTTCCTGCCACAACTGGGCACAACAGGTCAGAGGCTGGAAAGAGTTTTGAGATGACATACAGATACATATAATACACAGTCTCTCCGGCAACCAGAGAACCAAGGAGTCTAATTCTGTCCCACAGACTGAATAAAGGGTGTTTTATCTTCACTGCAGCATACTCCTTGGCAAGACGGACTTTAGTTACAGGGTCAAACAGCTGTCACATATTGCACAAACCTACAATGGGTAATGGATACAGTTATACTTCATGTAGATTAGTCACACCCAAAGAAAACTTGCTTTTAAAGTGCGAATGAAAACCAAACACATTCCTTTGTGCTTTTTTCTTTTTTCTTTTTTTTTTTTTTCCCCTGAATGACCAAAATGATCATATTAATATTGTTCTTCAAAAAAAGAATGTGCTTATAATGCTTCTATAAATCCTGCCTGGTTTCCATTGCAAGCACAGGGAACCTTAAAAATTATTTCAAGACACAAATCAAGTTAAGAACTAGTATTTGAAATGGATAAGAATCTGTCTAACACTTTAACTAAGAGTACAGTACTATACACAAAGTGTAATGCAATAGCTCCCTTATTTATTCCTGTTTTTCAGAAAGCAGAAACTGTTCTTGCCATGCATTACCCTATTATGTTCTTTCCTGGAAACCTGAGACCTTTTGAATCTATCTTCTGAACCATTTTAATATGCAGCGGAACAAAAGGATCACAGTGTCACTGATGAATACATTGTAAAGCCAAAGCCATAATTACAAATAGCAAATGGAAAATGTATGCATATATAGAGAAAAAAAGCACCATATGCAAGCACAAAAATAATATTTTTTCACCATATTTATGTTATTTAACCCTCTTCCCCTCCCTTTTTTTTCCCTGACTCCTCTCAAAGAAATCTTTCTTTCAATAGTCTCTTCAGACATGGAAAAGGACACCAAGGGGAAGGAAGAATCAGCTTTCATTGATGCTGTGACTAAGGGCCATGATCTTGGCCTAGACCCCTGACCCTCATGTCTGTAGCATTATACACAGTGTCTGATGTGATCAGAACAACCTTGTTATTCAACTTTTGTACTGTGCATATTTAATTTCAAAACACATTCCAATGGCAGCGGGGAAAAATTCACCCTCTTTTAAGTGTATGATTCACCAGCTCTTTAGAGTCAGTTGGTGGCAGATGGGCAAGTGTGAAAACTTCTATTTGTGATCTCACACTATATAATGAGCACAAGCCACCACTGGAATCTCAGTTTCTGCATGGAATGCCCTATGCAGTCACTTCACTCTTAGAACTGTTTCTCTTAAGTTATACCACAGTGGGAGCTGTGCCAGGAGACCTGGACACACGGTCACTGTGCCCCACAAGCATCCTAAGGAGCACCTCAGACTTTATGAGGCTTCCCTGGATGAGGTCTTTGCTAAGCCAGAACATTCTGCTGCAGGGCAGCCTTTGCACTTTATGCCTTGGAGGGCCTGGCACCTAGGCTCTACCTTTCCACCTTGGGTGTTCCTTTATCAGACCATTCATAGCATCTGCTCTCTGCCATTTTTTATCAGCTGCACTAAAAAGAGGCAGTCCAGTTTCTAAAGTGCTTCTTTTTTGCACAAAGTAGTCACAAACTCTCACGCAGTCTATAAAACAGTTTCCACCAGAGCAAAGTATCCAGTTTTACCTGGGAGTGAAACTTCTTCGTGTACAGCCTCTGTGACTCAAGACCTAACTTCCAGCTGAACTTTTAACAGAAAAGCTGAAAAGAATGAGATTTCTAAGGATACTTCATGGGAAGAAATTTTTCAACAGTCATATCTTAAAAGACTATCATCATGTTACTTGGTCCTTAAACCTGAAGAATGCAAACCCTCTTTTGTGCAGTTTGTCCACTGAAAATTATTTTTTTCCAGTTCTTATTTAAATTTGTATAAATTAGTATAAATTTGACCAATAATGGGACATGAACAGTTCTGAAATTGAAAACAATTCAATCATTTATGTTATTATTATTGCTGGTAATTATTACTGTGCATTGGTTTGTACAGGCTAATCAGGAATTAGAATTCAATTTTGCAAGGCACTATACAAATAACAAAGAGAATAGTCTCCACCCTACAGATCTTGACATTCATGGTGTCTGATAGGATCAAAAGAATTTAGGCAATAAATAAGGAGAATAAAAAAGACTATAAAGGAAGATGTTATGGCAGCTGCAGCTCAGGTTGTTATGTAATCTGCCCAATTTCAGAACAGGAAGTTTTATTTTCTTTTTCTGATGAAGACTTTTTCTGATTGAAGACCTTGCTTCCAATTTTTGGCAAGGACCAGAGACCTAATCTTGTGAAGTGCTGAATGCCTCCTGTGATATCATCATTCCCTTAGTGACAGCCCCCAAAGTAGAAGGACTAAAAATACTGTAAAGAAGAAAGAAAACAAGAGGTGATGGAATTCTGAAGGCAAAAATTGTTCTCAAAGGGTTTTCAGCCCAGTTAGGCAGCTTTTGGCTACAAAAACAAGGTTTAAGGAGGTGAAGTGCTAACAAGGTTTAACATCTAGGGCTTTGGGTATATGTCCAGCATGAACTGACTGCACTCTCTTAATGTATGCCCAACACATTTCTTGATATGTTTTCTGCAGATCAGCATAGGGCAGTAATAGATTAAACATCTAATACAAATGATAATGATGGGTAACTCTAAACACCCAAAAGAAAGACTTCTTTACATGGACAATTTTTAGGAATACTATTTGCACAACAGGAGGAAAATGAATTATTAACTCATCTGAAAAAATGTACAAGTTGTAGGACATCATTGAAAATATCTAGTAAGCTCATCTATCATTACATTAACTATTACATTGTAGTTCTTGAAACTTAATGGAAATCTCTTTTGGGCTATGTTCTTTTCCTTATTGTTGAATCTTATGTTCAAAAACCATGAAATATTATTTCTGCTTTCCTCTGTTATTATTTGTGGTTGCACCTCAAATGCATGA
>JANIJG010002074.1:26767-89501 GCA_024611175.1 Megaceryle torquata | reverse complement strand
TTTATACAATTACAGCAGTTTGTCTCTAGGGATTTTAATAATAATAGTAAGACCAACAAAGAGACCAGAGGAAACAGAAGTTAAATGAGACCTGATGGTTCTTTCCACATGTTTGAATTAGTTGAATTATGCTTCTTCAGTCCTTGCCATTAAGAATGTAATTTGGCTGGATTAATTTTAAAATTAGAAAGATATCATGTCAGACATCATCATAATTCTGTCTTTGAGATAAAGTCAGTCCTCTTAAAGTTTACTATATCATGCAGAGACAATGTGCTATATCTTCAGGGATAACAGATTAAGGTTCAAGACATGGTTCAATAAACCAGTACATTTTAATTGTAGATTTTCATCCTTTTTCTTGTTTTCATGCTACACACAACCAAACTGTAAGAGTTTGTGTGGTCTTGAGTTATCAAGGGCCCTAACCGGAAAGCCAGCTACAAACAGTCCCTGTGATGCCTCGTGTTTGTAATCCAGACTGGTTCTGGGCTGCCAATAATTTGATCTCACCTCCAGTTTTCAGTTAGTGCGGAAGTTAAAATAGGTATTTTTATTTAATTAAGATACACAGATTATGAGTAATACCGACATTATTAACAAATATTTTTGAAGAAAGAGAAAGCAGTGTGCTCTCTCTCTTACGCTAAAAAGCCTTGGCCCAAAGCCAGTTATTATTATAAGCTGGCTGAGATGGCATGAAGCCAAAAAGCTGATAATTTAGCATGAAGCCAAAATGTATGGCTTTTCTCCCTTTCCCCTCTTTCGGTTATAGCTTGTGGGTGTGACAAACATTTCTACTGCCCAAATTTTCAAAACTGCTCATGGATCAAGTGTGTGTATGTCTGTGTGGGCAGGGGTGGTGCTGGGGAAGATCTGCCATGTATTGTGTGTTTAGAAAAGGACGTGACACCCTGTTTATAATCTTACAAAAGTTCAGCTGCTGCCTCATTTTATTTAGTGAAGCAGATGACAAATTCAGATGTCCTCTTCCTGGGTCTGATTTTCTTATTTTATACTTGAGAGAAATTGCTTGGCTCAAGGAAGTATAAGACTGTTGTCCTCTAGGTACATAGATGTCAACAGCAGGTCTTCAATAAGCTCAGCATTCAGCAGAGAATGGGATGACAGCACATCCAGACTTTTAGACTTTTATCTTGTTTAGCTCTGATTCCTTTGTCCCAGACAAACAGAGGTAAGTTCAAAACAGCATTGCTACTGGCCCCGCCACACCATGCATGGTGGTCTGATACAGGAATGGCATCTGCCAAAACAGGAGGGAGGACAGGGCAGAGCAGCTTCCTGAACCTGGAGCAATGCCATGGTAACACATAGTCACCTGCTTGCCACAGTGGCTGCAAGATCAGCTTTGGGGAGGGATCCTATAGCCAGAGAGGTAGACTTGATGCAAGCATTTCCTGATTTGTCCCTCCCATTTCCTCCTCTGTAGAGTTTGTGTGAACAATGATGGTTATGTCAGCAAAAGTAACTGACAGCAGGAACAAATTTAGAGGATGGGAGGCCAAATGAGAGATCAGTAGACAAGTTTCCACACATTAGAAAACTGTGTACCTGCAAGTGACCTGGAACAAGCATATCACTCCTATCAGCTCTGCCCACCTCAGGTGTCTTTTACATACCTTTCCTTCAATATCTTGAGCCGAAGATTCTGAGCAAGAAAAGGCTTCCTAAAATCTGGGAAAAAAAACCAAAACCAAACCAAACAGAATATAGTACACTAATTGCTTTCCTCACCTACAGTGATCTTATCCAGAGCTTTTTGACTTCTTCACTGACTGTTGCATGGTCTTCTACACAAGTCCTCACAAGCATATATTCTGAGTTTACCAGCGAATTTCAGCTGAAATGAGTTAACAGGGTAATGTGTTAACAGGCAGAACAGCAGCTTAGAGTGCAACTAGAAGAGTAATTAACTAGAAGATCTTTAATATAGACAAGGCTTCCATGATACTTTGTCTTACAAACTTTACTTCAGTTCTACCTATGCAAGATTTAACTGGCAACCACTGTGTGGACCCAAATAGTGGGGTAATATGTTGAACAAATTAAATGATAACATGGCAAAACACTGTCTCTGCAGCCTTCTGTCTCTTGCCCAGTCTAAGAGGCCCTGGAATAGAACAGGGTTTAAACATGCTTATCATTGCACCAGCAAGCAGACAGAAGAGGTCAAAATTGTCCTTTCATCTACTTTGGCCTTCTCAGTGTGGTACATTACTGTGAACAGTACCCAAGAGATGCAGGGGCCTAACGAAGTAACGTAGCATGAACATGCAGGTGACTGGATCTCACACAAGTCATCACATATGTGGTTATCAAATGCCCCTGCTCCTGTGACAATGCATGCATTATGCATAGGAGCCAGCTGGCCATTTATCTGAGCAGACACAAAGAGAACTTCAAATGGCTCTTGAGTAAATGGAGATGTGAAAGACAGAGTCTACATGAGACAATACATTTTCTTTATTTCTTTTTTTCAAGCCAGTGATGGATATTCGTTGGAGATCTAATATAAAATAACCCGTTCATCCAGCTTGCATAGTGAAGGTACCCTCCAGATGAAAAATTATAGCTAGCTATGCATGACTAGAAACTCATATGTCAGAGTCTTAGGACCAGATTCCAGCTTGTGGATAATTATTTAATGCAAGTTAATATATTATTTCTTGCAAATCAAATACAATCAAATAGAAAAGAACTTCATGTCCAGGTTCTCAGTGAGATTGTCTGTGCCTCTTAAGTGTATCAATATAATATCAGGTAGCAGCAGGACCGTGGTAGCAATACCAGACACAGATTATTATGATGAGGAAGCATAATCATGGCAATTTGATGGGGGACCTTGGGACTGATTCTTTGCTACATACTCCCACTTTTAAACAGTGCAATAGTTATGAGTATATTCCAGTTTAAAACTGGAGTGATAGACTACAAAAAAGGTATGAACTCTGGAGGGTCTAATGACTTTATTTTTCCAGTGCAGAAAAAGAGTGTGTTTTCCTGTAGACAAATTCCAGTTACATGATTACAAAGGATAAATGCCTGAGTAAGAACTGCAGTCTTTGGTCTCCAGGAGGTGGGCCTTGATTCAGCAAAGTGCTTAAGTACTTGCAGAATGTTGAGTAATGAGCAGCTTCATGACTTAAAAAAAGGTCTAACTATAGAAGATGTGGTTTAGTGGTTGAAGGCAAGATCTGGGATTCAGGGCTTTATGCATTCTGATCCCAGCTTTAGTGGTCTCTGTGGTCTTCTCTATTTTTAATGTGCAAATAGTAATCCTTAACTCATGAAAAGTGCTAAGCTTTATTACATAACAACATGGTTCACTTTTACTTTTTCTATTGTTCAGTCTTTCCAAGTGTTATACTTAAACCCAAATGCTCTGAATTTGTAACTTGCAGTATGTCTCTGGTTCATGTCTGGTACTGCTCTTGAACATTTTGTGAAAAGGATAAAGGAATGCTTCCCACTGATAACTCTGCAGTGCATGGTAGGGTTCTCCAGTTATCCAGGCAAATCTGGGAAGGGCGAAGAAATACACTTTTCCTTGAACAAAAACATACAACAGGTTTCTGGCAGTTTTACTGGCAACACTGTGAAACACAAGGATAGATCAGAAAAGACTTGCTCACTCCATAAAGAGCTCTTATATGAACATAGGTATCTCCAAAGCAAATTCCCATCCTTTTAAGACTAATTCATATGGTAAGGGAAATACGGGTCACATCTGAGCACTGGAAATGATTCTGTGTTATCTGTCATCATTTCAATTAGAAAATATCTGTTAATGATCTAACAGGCTGCTAGTGTATAACCTAGTTTCATTCTACAAAGCCTGCATTAGAAGCCAAGGAGAGAAGAAAGAGTTTTCTGTACCTGTGCCAGAACTTTTCTTTTGATACCCAAAATTCCTTGGACTAGAGTTGTCTACAGTCCAGGTAACACCAACATTCAGTGACATAATGACATTGTGTATTCTAAATTCTATGTAAGAGGTTTATTTGAAAAAATATATATATATGTTCTCTGGTCCTGAACAGGGAGCCACAACTATTGCCAGCAACTAACTCACAGACACTTTCCATTTTTAGAAAGTCCTATATGCTACCATTCTCAAAAAAACCTACTGAATTTCTCTAATAGCTACAACGTTTGGTAAATGTAATATGATGCAAATTCTTCAGTCTTGTGAAGTTTCCCACAAGCACAATGTAACAGTAAAATGTCAGCTACAAAATAGTTGTTGAAAAACTAAAGTCTTGCTTTTACATTTTTTGCATAAATGTTAATTAACATTTGAATAATTATATTCTATATTGTCTCCTCTCAAAAACAGAGAAATATAAGCAAAAGATAAGTGAAGAAAGACAGCATATTTCTCTACAAGTTTATTCTGTAGACTTTATTCGATCTTTCTTAAATTGAATTTGCTATTTTTTATCTTCTTTGTCAGTATTGGATTTTCAGGTGTCTGGGGGTTGGCAAAAAGGGAACAAAGTAAACAAATACTGATAATTTATTTTGCTAGTTTTTTCTTCTTTCCTTTAATTTTCTGCTAAAATTTTCAATCATGAGTGGTGATGAATGGGAGAATGTGATGGAACATCATACCAAATGGGATATGGACCTTTTGTCAAAGTTGAACGTGTTCAGCTGACCTACCTGGATATTGCTATACTGCTGAAAGCTTGTACTGCAAAGGTTCATTGCCACAGGAATAAAGAAACATGAGGCCCTACAGAAAGGTACAAATACTGCAATCAGGACCTGACTCTCAGACAGGAATGTGAGAAAGGAATTCAACCTGAGTTTCAAATATTTGTCCTTTGGGATTGTAATAAGAGGTCTTATTGCCTTCCAGTCACGTTTTAGTCAAAGCCTGATCTGTGGGTGGTGTTATAAGCAAACCTACTGGATGGATCCTTCTGGGAATACATCTCATGCAGACAGACTGAGTGGTTTTAGGTGGTGAATTAGATGACGAACTTTTATGGTAATGTCAAGAATAATGGATTTCAGCATGTTTCCTACTGATTACTAAACAAAATGTAGATGTCCACTTTTATTGTGGACATCATCCTATGTCTCCTAGTCTTCCTTGAGCTATCAACATTTTCTGCAATTAGAATCCTGTGCTTGAGTAAGGCCCAGGAATGGTCTTTGGTTATTTGATGACTTTTATCCAATTATGCATAAATGAATTCTAATTGATCCTAACATTCTTACTAGTGCAGTCCAACAATTTATGTGCTGCATTGTGTGTGAACATAAAGTATGGTAGGAAAAAAAAAAAAAAAAGTTAAATAATGGAATCTTCATACTATCTGCTATTATTAGGCTCAAATTTTCCAGCCTGAGGTGACATCTTTGGTCACCTGCTGGGTCATGTATCTACATCCAAGCATCATTTAAACATGTTATTAAATATGCCAAATATCTTTGTGTTCTATCTGTTTTTTAAACATGAGTATATAACCCCCAGGTATTCGTTGTGTGTACGGTCAGATGTGAAACAGTAGCAGCTTGGGACAAGATGAAGAAAGAGGACTGTATCTGACAGAGTCATTTAAAAGGAGTTGTTCACTTGACCAGAGTACTGGAGACTTGCCTGTGGTGGTATGCTTTAAAAGTATTTCTTTCACCTTAAGCAGCTTTGATCATATGGAAGATAAGGTAAGTAAACAGAGCACAGAACATCTGTCTCATATCTAGAGAAAGACTTTAGAAACATATGTGTTTGTACAAAGTGGTTTGAAAAATTCTCATGATCTTGAGCCTGTACGTGGCACTGACTTTTGTTCAGGCAAGCATAAAACTACAGTATGAACATTTTATTCTAATACTAATTAGTGGAAGTGGTATCATCAGATGGTCAATGGGAACTTTCCCTGGAGGGCTGAATACAATTTTACCTCAGCCCAGGCTCAGTTGAGTCAACTGGAAGAAACTGAGGGGAATATGCCTGTATGTGATCCGGGAGAGTTCAGCAGAGATTACAGGCACACTTGCTCTATGGAGCATAAGAACTTGGAAGACAGGAAGGAGACAGAGAGAAGATGACATTGCTGTAGTTTTCATGGTTAAATGTAAAATATGATCACATACTAAGTTCTTAGCACATGCAACCTTAGCCTTCACTCATGTATTATCTTCATTATTTTACAGTTTTAGTTTTCATTTTTATGACAAAGCTTTGCAAATATGAGTGCTCTTTAACTGAAGGTTGATAGTTTTGCTGAAATCCAGTGCAGTGCTTTTGGAGTACATTTTTGTATTTGTCAGTCAACAGTAACTTGTAACTCAAATCTGCTTCCACTAAATGATGCTTGAATGAATTGCCTTTACTGTAGCATAGCAACTTATTTATCCAGTCTTCACTGTTTTCAGCCTGTCTCTTTATCTATCCCTTATTACATCTAGTATCTGAGTGTCTGATAATCTTCTGTGGATGTTAGCCTGACAACACCCCTGTCAGGTAGGAAGCATTATTCTCCCATTTTATAGACATAGGGAAAACCGGGATTGTACAAGGTCAAAGAGGAAGTCCTGGGGTGAGCTGAACATTTGGTGCAGGCCTTTGGGTTCTAGATATACTGATGTGTATACTAAATTAGATTTACTAATCAGGCTGTGTAAGAATAGCAAATGTGGATAGCTTCAGTTTTTGTAAGTAATAGTCTTCAACTACTTGTAGTGGTTGTATCTGTTTATTCTTTTCATATCTAATTCCATAGACTATTTAAGTATTATATGAATTACACTAATTACATAAAACTTAAATTTTTCATGCAGATTTTTTATTTAAAACTATGTTATTTCATTTCCTTAACATTATATACCAACGTTCATCTGTAGATTTACAGAGAATGAAGCAAAACTATTCTGCATTTACTTCGCCCAACATTTCTGTAAGAAGAAAATATGTAATGAGTCTGGCAGGGCAATTCAGGGTGACGTAATAGTGATGAAAAAGCCCCCAACATTCCAGTGATATCACACAAAATGATGAAAACCATGTTTTGTATTTAAGACTGGAGTGGTGTTTAAGAATTCAAACGGCTGGTTTTGGCAGATATCTAATTGTAATACTGTAGCATTGCTGCAGGCAATTTTCTTTGATTTAATTAGATGAACTGTGGTATTTTTTTTCTTTTTGCAAAAAGGCTTTATTATGTAGAAATGAAATATGTATAAATTTAATTTTTAATCTTGTCACTACAGAGTAGGAAGGAATAAGCTGATTCTTTTAATTTACCCTCTTTGTTTAAGAAAAAAAATTAAATTAATCTTATCACAAATGTTTATGAGTAATTGATTTGAATTTTGCACTCCAGTCAGAAGTGATGGAGTTAAGATTGCTCTATGTTTCTTCTGAATTGGAATTACTGCAACCATCTTTCAGCGTGTAAACACAATTTGAAGCCTCAATTATGTTATTTTTCCTCCAGACTATGTTACTATTACCAGTTAAATCAGAGTTTGGACTATGAAATAGATCAATCCCAAAGATTTACTCTACAACTTTTCTTTCTGGATTTTTCATTTGTCTTTTTTTGTTTGGATGATTTTTATTTTTGTTTTGGGTTTCTTGTTTGTTTGTTTGTTTGTTTTACATATTTCTATTAAATTTAAGTCCAAAAAGTAATTTTTCACCACAGATTCTTTTAAGTACTTATTTCAGGTTCTTTTTGTGGGCCAAATCCAGAAGAGATAATTTAAAGAAATTTGAAAGCAATCATAATTAAAGGTAATCAATACTAATCACAGGGTTATATGTCACCACTTTTCAGGCAATTCCCCACTGATTGAAATCAGTTGGCCATTTCAGTTTCCTAGATCTGAGCACGATCTTGTAACATCTGATATCTAGATCATGCTATTTATTAATTTCTTAGATTAGAGCTGCTTTCAAAATCCTGTGGAACCATACTTGTTTCTCTCTAGGAATAATCCCAAATCCAAAAATTCAACTTTATGGATGGGAATTAAAAGTTTCCACCCCCTTTTGCAGCCAACATTTAACATTTTTCTCTGTGCTTTAAGATGGCTGATTCAGGATCTCTTGAAATAAAGGATAAAGCATCCACTGAAGCTGAGGTTTTCCCTTGTGTTTAAGCTGTGGCTTTTACTCCATGAAACCTCAATTTTTTTATACCAACCTGACAAAGCTGTTTTCTTTCCAGTGGCAGTGGGGATGGAAGGACAGTTAATTGAGTTATCGTCTGCTGTCAAATTGCTACAAAAAGGGCATGGAGTATTTGCATTTTTTTTTTTTTATTTTTTCTTTTTGGCTTGTCATTGAAAAGTGTTGATGCACTTGAAGTTCTTGTCTGATACAAATTTTAAAGCAGAGAAATGCACAGTGATTAACACAGCTCAGTCAAGGCCATATAGGTCAGGTCTATGCTCAGATGAAGTATCAAATAACTCTTTTTCCTTTCTATAAATACTTCTAGGGGGTAAAATAATAGAAAATTCATCTTGAATTGTGTTTATATTTTTCATAATGATGAAAGTGATAAGATCACACTCTAGTCAGAACAGAAGGATGTTTTTTAGATTATTTTTTATTTTCTCCAAAAGAACTCACTTTTCAGTGGACTTGAACTCTTCATAAGAAGAGATTTCTTTGAATTTATGATTTTTTTTTTCAAAAAATTGTTACTTGCAATTTATTAGATTTAAATAGACTTTTTTAAAAAAGCTTTCAAAACAAAATAATATATTATTTGTCATTATTTTTTTAAATAAAAATTCCAGATTGTTTTGAAATTAAAATATCCTTTAACTAGTTTTCACAAAGATATCAATTTATTCACAGTTCTTATTCTGGGTAGTTAAATTCAGAGCTTTTTCTTTGTTTGAAATTTCTTTATATTTTTTATTTTATTATTGTTATGGTTTACATTAGTGAGTGAAAAAAAAATAGTGCTAAGCACTTTCTGCATGGACTTTTAAAAAAACTTTTTATTTTTTCCTTTAGGATGATGAATTATTACATGTCTTCTCACAAATGGAGTGTAAAGATTTAGACTCAATCCAATTTTTATCAGTTCATGTAATCCTATAGAGAATTTGATTTCCACATGTGACTGAGTTTCAAAGTAGAGTATGTTTGGCTGTCTATTCCTTAGTCCCAAAGACCAAATATAGGACTAGGTTATTCAGTAGTGTAAAAAAAAGTAGCCTCAAAATCTCTCTCTTATTTCGGCTAAAAATAACAGGCATCTTGCTCCAGATTGCTCAACTGCTTTTTTTTTTTTTTTTTTTTTAACAGAAGAAACAAAGAGATTATTTTGTAGAGCTGGGAGGAATTTTCTTTATAGAAGGGAAAATCTCATTATCTCTTTAAGGCAGTTTCCCCATGCCTTTGCAGCTACAGTGAGCACAGGGAGAGTAGGTACTGGAGCAAACCAAGTATTTTCAAAATTAGTACCAGGGAGAGGGAATCAGGACTGTGAAGTTTTGTTTTGGCATGGTGGAAGCTCTTGTAAAGGGCAGCTCTTGTAAAGGGCATTTCTTGTAAAGGGCATTTCTGCTTTTGTTTTTATTTTAGAAGGAATTCAAGTCACATTTGTAGCCTAAATAGTTTGCCTGTACACTGATGTGAACTGAGATCAGAATCTGAACTGCTAGTGAAATGTGCTGCAATATAATCTGCTATACTGAGGGGTTCTAAGGAGCAGTTATTGTTTGCAAAGCTCTTTGAGTCCCTCAGAAGAAAGATGCTATAAAAGTACATAATACTGTTGTTATTATTATTATAAACTTCTAAATGCCAAAAACTAGGCAGTAATAATAGAAGTGCTGAAACAACTTTAACAATAGTGATGTGAACACATTAAGCTGTAATAAAGCCAGAGTCAACTAAATCAATCAAGTAGGCCTTGCAAACTGCTTGTTAGGATAAAATTGCATCTTTTCTAAAATAAATACAAGAGCAGATTCTCAGCTGGTGTAAATTAGCCCAGCTCCACTGGAGTCAAAAAGACTTGGATTTAAAATGAGAGTTGCAATTTTTATATATTTTTTATTTATATATTCTTTTTCTTTTCTTGCTGCCATTGTTCATCTATGCATGAGTGTCTGTGTATGTCAGTGTGCATGTGTCTGGATGTGCATGTTGCAGAAACACAAGTGTTGATAAAATTTATATCAGCATCATTTGGGAGAAGAACCAAAGTTATGACAATTAAGTTTCATTTCAAACAAGAAAAACCTCTTGCTACCCATGCACAGGTTAAGTTCTGAAATTGTTTTTTTCGTTTGACTTGTGCTCTGTAGAAAATGTCTCTACATCAGTCTGTGTGGGTGTTATGTCAGAAGAGAGGATGTTTTTGTAAAGCAGAAAAGGAACCATGGGAAAGTATATTTATTTGTATAAAATTAGAAGTTATATTTTCTTCTCTTCTCCTTCATTGACTCTTGCCCTGACTCTTGACAAATTTACAAGACTATCAGACAAAACTATCATCAAATTTAAATAATAAGTAAACAGATTTTACAAAAGAAAGACTGAATTTTCAAAATATTTTAAACTGTTTCAATTCAGTGCTTTTTATAATTGTTTTAAAGAACTATTTTTGGTCTCAAAACCTGCTTAGATCATGCTTTTAGAATGTACTCAGACAACATGTTAACATCATAGTCTAACTATACCAAATTTATGCATTATCTTCTGATCCTTCATAAAGATAGTCTACAAAGCATATATGATTGAATATGTCTGAATTAATGTCTTGTCATTATGAATAATCTTTTTTCCTGGAAACAAAAAAATTTCATATAACTATTATGAAGATAACATTTCATACTGAGTTACATTGTCTGATAAACACATGTGGGCAAAAAAAAGCAGAAAAAAAAAAAGAGAATCTGAGACTCCATACTGGTTCTGTCAATGGCTTTCTTGTTGTTAGTTCTCTTAGCCTTCATCTCCTTAGGTGTAAAATGAGGATCATAACACCTCATTTACTCAATTACACTGATGATAAAGGAGAGACAGTTTGGATCTCTGTGTTTTCTAAGCAGAGTTTTTATCCTCTGTTTAAGAGGTAGTTATGGACCAGGGGAAGAATAAATGTGGAATGGGAGTTAAAATCAAAAATGACAAAGAATACATATTTTGAACTGTGTATTTTGAACTGTGTATTTTGAACTCAGTGACTAATATGGTATGAACCCCAAATCCAAATCCAAATCCAGGCAGATGTTTCAGATCTGTTTGAATATTGCAGCTAGGTACATGCATAGTTCTAAGATACTTATTATGATTTATTATTAATAGGAGTAATGATTGATATTGTTGCATTATTTAATAATTACACTACTTTCACTATTTAATAATTATTATTTGCACATGCAGATCAGGTAGTTAAGGTTCTTTTCCATAGGAAATGCAAATAGAGATTAATGAGTCATTCATAACAAGTGAGATAATCTGATAATTTTTCCCCCTACATTTAAGCATCATTTACTTAAAGTGAGCCTTGGTATTATCATTGTGTGATCTATTGCTCAGTAGTGAAATCACTACTGAAATCTCAAGGAATTGTTTTTTTGTCCTGATTACTGGACCATAGCTTACAGAATGTTTGTTAGCTCTTTGACTGTCTTGACAGCTAAAACTGTAATCCTTTTAAATCAAAACTGTATTTTAGTCAACCTGTGTATAATGCCCAGCAAAATGGTGCCTGGGGCTCTTTTAAATAATTAGTTTTCTTGTACAATCTATTAATAAAAATCTAATTTCTAGTGCAGACATTTCTGGAAAATAAATATTGATAAATGTGTTCTAGAAGTATTTGAGAAAGCCTCTGGAAAACTAGTTTTTCTAAATAAGCACTATGACCGTTGAACATAAAACCTATTCTTTGAGTAAAACAGAGAAAAACAGCCCATGGGTAGTAAACACGGTCAACAAATCATTTATTCATAAAAGTATTTGAATGAAATATAAAATTAATATAAAGCTTTTTTAATTATATGCAATCCCTAATTATCTTATTGGTACTTAGTGTGGTGATCTTTCAATCTCATGGTTGGCATTGCGACTGCCATTTGTGATTTGTGATTTGTGAATGCCAATAGTGACATTGTTTTTGTGCTCCAAAGATATACATATGAGTTAAAAAATAATGTGATGATTATAGATATATATAATACATGAGTTCTTGTTTTTCTACCATTTTCATGTGTAAGTACCTAACATCACTAGGGAAGAACATGCAAGTAGCAATGGTAAATACTTGCTTAAATATTTGTAGGATTAGAAATTTGCAGAAAACAAGTTAGATCCATCCTTTCTGAATATCCAAAATTTGGGGTGCAGAGTCAGTCTGTAATCAGTTTGTTTTGCTGGGGCTTTTTTCTGACATGGGAAAAATTCTGCAACAAGCAGCAGTGATATTTTGAGAAAGTTCTGTTTATGTAGAAGGTTTTTTGTTTGGGCAGACACTGCTCAGTCTGTAGTTAGCAGTGTCCATTCTTGTTTTTATAAGCAGCATTTTAGCAATTAGGAACTTTTTAATTAAGTCAACTGTGTTCTCAGCTTGAGTTTTTTTGGGTGTACTCTTCCTCGGGAAAGTGAGATAACATTCAACCGAGACTTACTTTCTTTTTCTGCAGCCGTTCTTCCAACTTCCACTTCCTAATAAGTCAATGCTCTCCTTTTAAAGACTTTAGTGCAATTTTTTAAATTATTTTTTATAGCTTGTGTCACCACTGCTACCATCAAGATTCCTCTTTCAATAAGACACTGATTGGATGAATATGGCTTCCAGTAACTCAGCCTTTGTTTTGTAAAAACATTATTACAACATTGTATAACACTTTAGAAATGTTTCAAATTTAGGCTGGCGTGGTGACTTAGCAGACTAGGGGGCTAACATATGGAGTCTGCTACACACTAGAGACTGTGGTTTTATTGCTGGCAACTCTAGTCAAGTCAAGATTAGCAACCATGGTATTTTCAGAAAGATCTGAGATCATGAAGGCCTCAGGTATGGTTACCTAACCCTTGCCAGAAGTAGGATAAAGAGGGTGGGTGAAATAGTAGGGAGACAATAAAGATTGATTTAGTTTAATGGGAGGGATACTTTTGCTATAAGGCCTACATTTTTCTTAGGCTTAAATCATCAACTTTGTTTTCTATTAAAAGAATCAAGAGGTTCAAAATTCAAAACATACACCAAATGGTAGCCTTTGCTGGGTGCAGAGTCACCCGTTGGGACAGTGACCCTGAGTAGAATACTGCTGGCACATCTACTTGTCCTCGGCTGCAGCTGTGAATGTGCCAGACCTTGAAAAACAATTTGAGAAGCAAGCAAACAAGCAAACAAACAGATTCCTTTTCATATGAACTCACAGTGCAGGCAGGATCCCAAGCAAGATGTATCTCAACTCAGCCCTGTCTCTGCTGTTGAAAAGCAGAGAAAAGAGGAAGAACTTCCTTGGGAAATACAAGCTGGCTGAGAGTTGGAATGATATGCTTTAGGTGTTGATTATAGTGTAATAACTAATGGTGAGATTTCTTTAGAAAGTAAAAGAACGCATCTGTAGGAGAAAAAGGATCCCATTAAAGAGCCACACAGAGCCTTCTTTTTGTTCGATGGTAAAAGTACAAAGTGAAAATATCAGAACAAAAATAAAATAAGAGGGGGAATGCATTCTCTATCTTAAGGAAAAGAAAAAATAAAAAAAAGAAAAAGTGGCAGTTAAAGCCAATAAAGTCCTTTATTTGAATGCCATTAGTGGGTTTGGCAGCCATCCGCACCATCTACTTCAGAGGAGCACTGCACAGATTAAGAGAGGCTGGATGCTAATTTGCACATATGGAAATGCTTTTTCTCGCCGTTCCGATGGCTCTGTTGTGGACAGATGGAATTAGTGAGCACTCCAAAGCCGTGAAGGCAAACACATTAAAAAAAAAAAAAAGCCTTCTCTCCTTCTTCCTTCTTTCTCTCTTTCTTTCTTTCTTTCGTGAGAAACTTCAGACTTGAAATAAATAACATTAGCAGACCACTTTCCATGGCATTAACAAACTATTTTATCATATTTCAATTGCAAATCATTTTTTAACTCAGAGTTATAGTCATCTTAGCTAGAACCAATTGTGCCAAAAATGATTGGCAAATTAAGGACAATCTTCAGATAAATTTGGCCTTACATGCTGCATATAGATCTCTCTCTCCTTTAGACTGTGCTTTGCAACACTCCCTTTCCTGACAGTGTTCAGTGACTATGAACTGTATTTTCTCTTTCCAGTCCTTACACTTGTTTTACAGGTAACACTTTCACGTATCTTATGGCCAGAACATGTCCTGACATCTTGCTGGGATTTGGAGCAGATTATGGCCTTAGAAGGGAAGATGATGATAAAAAGTTGCTCCTAACCAGGATCAAAATTCAGTCCCTTAATTTCCACTGATACAGATGCCATTTCACCTGTCTGTCTTTGGACTATCAGTTATTCTGCAGATGAAATGCAGGAGGCTTGCACAAGAAATCAGCCTGGACTCTCACCCAGGAAGGAAGGTGTAGAAATTTTTCATGGGGCTTTCCCCTGGGCAACACAATTCCCCACCAATTCCAAAACAGGGCTGTGCCTTCAAAATGATTAAAACACTGGAAAAACGATCAATCCAAGGAGAAAAGAATCACTTTTATCTTGCTAATTTGCAAGGGGAATTTCATATGCACCTTATCTATTGGCAGTCAAACAAAGCAGATGCATCTTTCTCTGAGGCAACTGAAAGTCAACGACCTTTGTTGCCAAATGTCTGTCTAGCCATTTTATTTTTTTTAATTTCTTTGAAATCAGCTGGCACCAACAATTAACACCTGACCACCCCCCAACTTTGGATGAAGTGAGTGCTGGAAACCAAATCATGATTCAAATACAGTAAATAACACTTCTGTCTGTTCACTGTGACTGGCTTGCTGCCACGAGCAAGAAGGTCTGTGCACAGTTCAGTCTCTCAGGGCCAGTTCTGGTCTTCTTTAAGCTACATAAATCCATTGAATAAGGCCATCCACCCTCCAAACTAAAGGCAAGAACTTGGCTTTTGTAACAGTACCTGACTGTGATCTCTCCATTACAGTATGATGAATGGCTCAGAGGGGAACCCAGGTGTCTTAAAGCTCCTTTGGTCTAGCCCTTTTTTCTCCATTCTCTTCACCCAACTTCTGAGAATGCCTCAATGATCTTAATGGATTCACAGCTGAAAACAGTGATGAAACACACCATTTACTTGACTCTCACTGAAGAACCAGCTACGAAAATGCATTTTGCTGCCAAGTGTTTTTTTTTTTTTTTTTAAAGGGTAGTATTCTGAACATGTTTCTTTGGTTACATCATCACAGCTATCGAGTGAATTGAAAACATGTGCACTTTAGACAGAGGAACAAAATGTTGTTTGTGATCAGTTCCACTTGGTTATTAGCTTTATTTTTAAGAACTTCAGTTTCTATAGAAGATGATACCAAAGAAAGGATGTAATGTATCACTACTAAAAAAGGTGACTGCATGTCTTCCTTTCTTTCTCTTTCTGTCTTTTTATTTCTTTTCCATTTTTCCTTCCTTCCCCCTCACCCCCTGAACTTCTTGCCCAAGTGCTCTGATGCCGGGGGCTGGAAGGTTTTTGCTTCCAAAGAGCAGCATGTGGCTCTGGAGTGACAGATTCCTGACTGATGCTCCAAGGCATTGTTCACAGCAAACAGGGAGGTTCTGACCTCTCTGATCACACAGCTGAGAGAGGAGGAGAGCATGCTACTGTTATAACTCTTACTCCTCTTTGTGTACAGTGCATCTAATGGGGACACACATTTATACTCCTCTCTTCCTTTTGAGAACAAGGCCCAGTCTTGAACTCTTTATTCAAGCTAAACTTTCACTGAAGTCTATTGAAGCCAATGTCCTTCAGGAGGCTCACTCCTCCTGTGCTTCTCAATGCATAAAGAAATTATATCTTCCAATTCTAGTCAGAGACATTTTATATTCCTTCCCTTTGTCTTGTCATATTCGTAGTTCCTGGTTTTGCTGTGGTGGAGCCCTGGTGCTATTCTCTCCCCAGCTACCTTTTGGTGGTTTGAGAAAACTGTCATTGTTCTTCTGTGGTGTCACAGATATAAGGAGGAGAATAAACTTGTAAACTCTCCCTAATATGAATATTGTTGCAAATATACTTTTTAAATAACCCTATATTATGACAATTTTATCACGCAGTTAAACTCAGACCTCATCTCATTGTATATAAGGTACCATGATAGTGATTAGAATTCAGTTCTGGAATCTAGAAAGCCAGGGGAAAACCTGCATTCATTGCTATAAAACTAGGATTTTATTCAAGGTCCTTACCAGCTTGGCATCAATCCCCTCCTCATTTCCCCACCAAAAATATTGGCATTTCCCATATGATTTCAAAGGCTTTGAAATTTAATCCCAACAGAAGAGATTTTGAATTGCTGCTATTATTCACCTATAGCAGACCCTTAAAAAATCTGAGCTTCAAGGAATTGCATAAAAAAAAAAAAGCATAATGATCATATAGACTGTTGAGGCATGTGATATGTTTCAATAAAGCACTTGTAAAAATTAATGCTTTGGGGAAATAATGGTGAAGATTCTTAAAACTGGAAAGTTTCATTTTTGCACAGACTTTACAGGAAATTTAGTAGAAGTATTTAATTTATAATAATAGTATATGTTTTCTGAAAGTTGAACACAGGACATCTTCAGGGGAAAAGACCCAAGACTGTAAGTATAGATATTGTACTAAACAAGCTATAGAAATCTTCCAGTAAACCCTGCATATCCAAAAATGGAAATAAGATAGTCATTAAGGCAAATTACTGGTAAAACAAAACCAATAACAAATAAAATAAAGCAAAGATTTTTTTTATTTTTTTTACTTTTTAATCAGAACTGTCTGCTCTCTACTGTGTTCTTTCTACTTATTTCTGCCAAGATAAAACCCCATTTAATGCTTCTTGGGATGGTCATGTATCTGAACTTCCCAGAAGACTAATAGATGTAGTAAACTACCCAAGGCCTGTGGTGGGAGGCTGCGTTTCAGCCATCTAACCCTTTTCTCAGCTGCCACCTAAATTTCTAACTCCAACTAGCACAGTAAGTTGGGGTTTTTTGTAATCCCTGAGTGCCTGTAGCCTGCACCAGAAGAGAAGACAAGTATCTGTGATAAGTTGTCATAGCTCTCTGTCATAAAAGATCACACCAGTCTGGGAAGCCTTCTTAAACGACATGGATCCAGGATTTCTGTGTCCTCCAGTCACAAGGACACTGGCACCAAACTTCAGTGTGCTTACTTCCAGTGGAATTCTGTACAGCCTGAAATCTTGAACTCTTTTTGTCAAGAGTAATGAGTCTTCTGTAAAGCAGCAAATGTACCACACAGATATGAAATCCACCTGAGCTCTTTCAAACACACAGTCACCCAAAGAAAGATGAAAAATCTATGCTTGTTTTAGTTAGCCAAACCAGTTTCAATTTTGTCTTTATTGAGGAAATGCATAGAGGCAATGTTATGAATCAACAAAAACTTCTTCCAGTTGAAGCTAGTAATTACTCTGAGAATCAGGGCAGCTCTTGAAATTAAAACAACCTCCAAGGCTCAAAGAGTGAGGCTTTTGCTTTGAGTGGGAAGTGAGGATATGTACAGCTTCATTATCCTTTGGGCTTCTGTTACATTTCACCATGAGATATTTTTGCCCTTCCTGAGAGGTGGTTTGAATTTTTCCTGAAGTGACACATCAAGTCAGCTGTAAGTGTGACATCCCATCTTCTGCTGACCCACCACTAGTTTGGATGCAGCCTATCTAAGCATGATTAATAGCATGACCCAGCCTGCGGGGTCACACATGCTCCAGTCTGCATACTTTGGCCACACCAGAAGCTGGTCTCTTGGGCTTGCTGTCTGCATATGAAGCAAGTCTGGTCTTTAGGAAAACTGAACATTTCATAACACTCGATGAATTACATAAAAGCGTTCAGATGTGACAGTGAAAAACACTCTATAAGAACCTAAAGAGTTTAACAAATACTATTCCACCCCAATGATGCATTACTAGAGCTTGCATAGATACACACCAACTCTGTACCCTGTAAACCCGCTTACCATCTGAGTGTTCCTTCCAACTAACTTCATTTGAGTTTCTTTGTTTCTAGACTCTTTGGGTGGTTCCTCAATTCAAGGCAGCTGTTCTTGCAACCAGAAATGTGGCCCTGTTGCAGGGTGCAGAAAATATGGGGTGTGCTGGCATGAGCTGTTTCTTGTACTCTTATCCCATGAGTGGTCTCAGCCAGCCTTTATTTGTGTATGTGAGCTTATCTCCTGTTAGCAATTTAAATCCAGACCTCAGAATGGAGCAGTGTCACTTTCAAAGCTGAGAGGATTCTGAACATTTGGCATTCTGTCTGTCCACAGAAAGCAAACAATTAAAATGTTTTAAAAGAAGTCTAATTAGAAAGCTACGTAGAAGTTATAGAGGAAGCATAAGTTGAAGGACCATGTATTACAGAAACAGTGAAGTATTCTTGGAACTTCACTGACCATAAGCTTTAAGCAGCAATTTCAATATACAATTTTAAAGTAAATTCCCTTTTCAGCTTCACTTGTCCCACATGAAAGAAAAGCTAACTTTAACACAGCAGACAACAGTCCTTAAAATGAAACAAGAGGAATTTTTTCTTTAAGTGGAACATTATGGGGCTCATCAGAGTATTTAATAGTATTTTCCCCTCCAGCTGTTTTTATTTATCTTTAAACTTCCAATAAAAGTTAAGTTGTATTTCAAGAAGCAATCCATAATAAACTTTTCAGCTGATGGTAGTGGTTAATGCCTGTGCCACCAACAGTGATAATTAATTCTTTGGAAAAGAAACAAAAATAATTCTTTGCTATGCAGCACCTATCACAATGAACTTGAATAGGGGCATTTGGGCCCTACCACCAACTTTCAAATTAGAGGAAACAATAATCTCATTCCATTGATGTATGATAATGCTGGGAACTTGAGATGGGGTCAGTTTCTTACTGGAAGGCAAACTCGGAGCAATTCCTGTTCTAGTACATCATTACTATTATTACACAGTAATGATATGCCTCCCTGGGCTAGGTACTGTACAGGCATGGTGTGAGGGACAGCTCTTGTCCTAAGAACATATTACCGTGAGTCTTTACAGACATACATATGCTTTTAACTACAGGCTCCGTCAATGAAACCTTTTAATTAAATGAGATATTTTACATGTGCCAGTCTAAGCATATATTGAAATCTATATGGGATTTGGGCCTATATAAGCATGGACCAAGGGTTAAGAATTTTACTATTGTTGGCACACCATAATTATACCACTTCTTTTCACTTTAAGTAGACATGACAAAACCAGCAAGGCTACACGTAAAATCCTTTCCTAAGACATGACTTCATTCAGGCCTGATGCCACAAAAACAGCTCCTTTCCTGACCTCAGGTCTCTGTCTTTTGCCTTCAGTACTCTGTCTGTTATAGCATCCTGCCTACTCCTGAAGGTCTATCTCATGACTTCATGGAAACTCCTCTTCCAGTACTGAACTAGTACAGATGGGCTTAGGCATTAATTCTGCTTTTGTCCAGCTGCTGACAAGGAGGAGGAAACTATTGAGACAAGCTCGATTAGAACCAGTGGCCTCTGGAGCTCACAGCACTGCCAGTTTCCATTGAGACAAAGCAGAATACTTACCCTGGTCAGCACTCTCAAAGCTAATTTTGTTGTGGGTCTTTTTGGCCAGTCTCTGAGCCTATTGTTTGGTGGAGTAAAGCTGATTTATGTCCACAGTGATGAACATTTTCTGTGTGGAGTGGCATACTAAAACTTCATTTTGATGGTTGACAAAATATGTTTAATTACTGATCATCATACATGTGTTTGGAAGAGGAAGGGCATTCAAAAAGAGATTTTTCAGGAAGGATGATGAATTGGAAATTTTTACTTCACTGTGGTTAGAATTGGGCCTACTGTAGAAATGTTCATTCATCTATATTTGCACTTTCCATTCATCCTGTCTTTGAGCAGGAGGACAGACCAGCTGACTGACCTCCTTCCACCTGGTCTTCCTTTACTCTCTTCTGTGCAACCACTTGTTTCATCTTAATTACCCATTTGTAATATACTTACTATACTTGTGTTTTACAATAGTATGCTAAAGAACACTAACATATGCCACTTGTTTGCCTATCTTCTTCTTGCCAGATGAGTTATTTCTGAAGTTGAGTGCATTGTTTTATATTTGCTAACCTTACATCCACGAAAGGATTGCTTTGTGTGTGTCTGCATGCATGGGTTACAACAGGTAAGGTTAATGACAGCCTTCTTGTGTTTAGATAGGAAGATACACAGACAAGCTGAAGTTTGTTCCAACACTTTGGGCCAGTTTGCACTAGATTTGTGAGAAGTTCCCTATTCTGTACAAATGACAACTGAACATTCTCCTCATGGAGAAACCCAGTCAGACAGGGGCCAGGGGCATGAAGTTGCCAAGGGCAGTCTGGAGACCGGTATTTCACTGTTCTTTTAATAATATGATCCAAGGCTTTGTGAATAAAGGCCTTCAGATGGATACAGAGTTCTGTGAGAAGCCAGTGGAGGGAGCAGAGGGATTAAAGGACTTGTTGGAAAGGTCTCTAGGAGTTTGTGTTTCTAAGTAAAATATGCAGTAAGAACTAAAGTTGCCAAACAAGTGAAACTTACTGCCCTTGGATTTGTTAATGCCGCTAAAAAATAATGGTTCTTCCATTAAAAAAAAAAAAAAAAAAGGAAAAAATACTATGCCAAAGAGCTGTTTATTTCCAAAGATCTAACATTCACAAGTATAGTGCAATTTTGACTTTTTTGAACTCAGTAGATTATTTCCACAGAATCCAATATGGTCATGATTATGTCCTGGACCATTTGACCAATTAGACATTTACCAGAGGGCCAGGCACACCTGAATTACACTTCTGGGCTTCTCAGTCATCTATTATGGAGATTTCACAGCTTACATAGGTCCACAATTTCCAAAGAAAACTGTAAGTTTCCTTGTCTTTCTTTTAATGGTTGTCCATATCCATCTTCCTAAAATTACCAGAAACTTTGGTCTTTGTCTGTGTGGTCAAAAGCTAATTTAACAGACCAAGCTCACACAAGATTGTGAAAATAAATGCTCTTAGTATAGACTACTTTCAATTTTGACAGTTCATGATGCCTAGTTTTTGCATGCCTAAGATCATTCAATGTTGCTGATACTTAGAGATAACACTGCACACAAAAAAAGAATTATAACATTTTTGCAGGAAATTTCACTGATTCAGTGCCAAATCTGTAGTTGCTTCTATTTGTTTGTTTTGGCAGTTGTATCCCTTAAAAGAGTGCTTCTGTATTTTAAAATGCTTAAGGGTATCCTTTTAATTAAATTGTTCTTTAGTGCACATGCTATAACATTCTTTACTTGCTTAAAAGCCATGTGTTGAGACACAGGAACTTCCCTTCTGCATTATGACTTTTATAGTAAGAAAAAAATATGGTTTAGCTCAAAATGTTTGTCCGTGCCTCAGTTTCCTATTTCAAGGCTCTATCTCTTTTGATTATCTAACTCTAAAAAGCCAGGCAAATGCTCCATTAGCTTAAAGGAAAGAAAATAGAGCATGCTTGCCTCACACTTTCTCAATATCCAAGGAAATGAGCAAAAAAGTCATATTGTATTAGGTGTTTTAACTTCCTCACAAGTTGAAACCTCCATTATAGATAACTCTTAAATTCTGGTGGAAGAGCTGAAGTTTCTTGGAATGATTACTCCCTGGAATTCTCAATGTCCTTGTGTCCACATTTCCCTCCCACCCAACACATGCACTCTTCTACCTTTGCCTTCTGCAAGTGTAAGCCAAAGGAACCCTGTGCCAAAGGGACCCTGTGCCTTCTCTCATTGTTTCTTGCTTCTTTCTTTGAGGTGGAGTTTAAGAATATCATTGTAGAAAATTTGTTAAATAATGCACACAAGTCACTTTTTGTGCCGTAACAGTTCTCAGAGTTTTGAATGTACTTTATAAAGTCAATGTCACAGGGGTGTGAAAATGTAGAAAGATGCTCTCCCTTGTTACTTTTTACAGAGCCCTGATCAAGGCTCTATTTGCCAAAAAAATTAGTGGAATGCACTTCACTCAGATAAAAGCAGCACTATAATTTATTAAGCAAGAGTTATGATTTAGCTAATTAGTAAAATATAGCAAAGAATCAACTAAGTTAAACAGATTCGATTGATGGCAAGGTCACTACATTACTTACTACAAGGCAATTAATCAAAGATAAGTGAATGTAACTAAAACAGTGTGAATATGAGTAAACTTGTATGCAACTAATGAAAGCAATATAATTATAATATTTGTACTAATGAACCTATAAGCAGCAGAATTATTTTGGGCTGAGGGTAATAATTAGTTTTTGAGGGGGGGGGGATTGTGAATGGGGCAGAAGGAAGGGGATAAGGGATGCCCTCCCATCCAGTCATAAGGTTCAGAATAGAACTCTTTTCCCACCAAATTCCTTCAGAGAATCAAGTGAGATCTACCCCTAGTCCCAGACATGGTCAGCGGTTTATGTCTAAGGACATGGGGAAAGAATAGAATACAAGGTGTTGAAGATTGCATAATGCTTAGTGTAACGCAGTACCTTAAGGTAAATGATAGTAGCAATTCATTAACACTGATACATCAATACTAAACAGAATAAACATTTGATTATGATAAATGTAATAATTTCTATAAGATCTAAGAAGTGAATCACACACACATACACATGTGGCTATATATATATACACATAGAGGTTAACCTGTGAATAAGATGGAAATATTCTGTGGATTGAAAATACATTTGTCAGCCTGTGATCTACAGGACTTTTTTTTGTAAAAAGTCCTGTAGATCAGAAATGTTCACATATCCCTTCATCGGTCTTAGCAGATGGATAATGTATCTCCCTTCACTGGTTGTAGCAGATGGACAGTATATGTCCCTTTGTCAATCTTATTAGACGGATGGTGTAGCCTGAAAGGTGTCCCAGCTCAGGGGTAGGTGTGAGACTCAGTCCTGCTGAGATCCTGGAGAGCTCCAATGGACATCACGTAAGATCAGATTTATAGGGTCATGAGATGATTGACTTTGGGCAAAACTAGGCTGGTATTTTCTGCTGCAACCAAAAAATCTCCCAGGGTGTTTGTGTGTGTGTGGTCCCTCCTTGGCCCCCTCTATTCAGAGTATTCATGAGGGATGGATATGGCTGGGGAGAGGCCCAGCCACTCTCTCACTGACTTATTCTCCAAGCCTCACCAGGAGATTGTTTTTGGTTCCAGGCATCGCACAAGGTCAAAATACATCAGGAACCAAAATTGGTTTTGGTTTCAGGAGGCCATACACAAAGACAAAGTGTACTGGAAACCAGGGCCTACCAAGTTCCCACACTCCTCCTGCTCTCCTCAGGCCTCAGCAGTATCTCACCAAGAACAACGGTACCAGTTGTAATGCGGCACAGGAGCTTCTCTTAGTCCAGCCTGGAGTGAGCATCTTTGCAGAGCCACCCAGGGCAGGGGGGTCTGTACCACCACAGAGTGATAGGAACCTCAAAAGAATGTTTGATATTGATTGGTAAATCCAAACCAAGGTATTTCTGACAAACTGTAACTTCAAGCCATAACTTACTTTCTTCACACTGCTTATCTCCAACAGGGTGCCTTCTGCATAAGCCCAGCAATATTTCAGACCAAAATAATACTCCAACCAAAGTTAAAGAGTTTATCTGAAATAAAGAGAGGTCAAATAAGAGTTTATGAAGGAACTTGTTCGTGATTTTAATCATGGACCATAACTATAGTTCCACATCCCTATTAATGCATCAGTACAAGATTCCTCCACTGTTTCTGTGTGAATATCCTGATGTGTGGCATTACCAGAAAGTGTTCAACTAATGTAAAAGGTAGTGGTTATCAGCACAACAGTACAGCACTTCTGCATGATAAAACAAACAAACAACAAAAAAACCAACAACAAAAAAATCACTTATGTAATCCTAGTATGCACACAGGCACAGGACAAGGGAATAGCTAGATTTTTAATTAAATTCTTCCTGTGTATTAGTCCTGTTTTCATGTAAAAAGTGAAGAGCCAAAATGCTGTTTACTTGGCTAACTCATTTGTTCAAAGAAATGAGTCTCTGGGAGTGTATTTTCCTCTATTAATGCCTGAATTTAGTACTAACCTGAGTGCTTAAATGAATTTGCTGATCGCAGCTAAGACTCACATAGACCTTATTCAACGTCAGTTACACACAACATTTGGCACCTGTATCAGTGCCTGCTTAAAGGAAGCCTAACTTTAAAGCAATACACAAAGAAAATTTCTTTACTCTTTCCAGAAGAGTTGAGTCTCTACCTTGAAGTTAGCTTTAAAGTAAATGCACACTGAGCAGGAGACAGAATGCAAGCTTTGCCTTTTCACTCTCTGGCTCACAAACAGAGAATTTTAGTCCCAAACTTTCATCTTTATGAACTCTTTACAACAACAGTGTTGTCTTTGTCTAAACTATGTTCTTTTTCTACTATTTAAGTCAGAGGATGTCTCTTTATATAGTGAAGATGATTAAAAAAAAATGACCCCTTCTTTAAATAGAATATGACAGTCTAATAGAATAGTCTCTAATCATCTATAGGACAAATATGTCAGCACTAAGCATGCTGGGAAAATGTCAATAGCACTACACTCAGAGTAAGGCCCTGCTCAGTGTAATTATGTCCTCAATGATTAAAAAAAAAAAAAAAACAAACCAAAAAACAAAACAACAGTCTAGCTTAGCTGGGAAAAGAAAGAAAAAAAATCCCATACAACTCTGAATGGCAGTAACTAGAAACAGACTGAAGCTGCCAACTTTGGATTCAGAGACCTGATTGGAGGGCTATTTAATCTTTTAGCATGTGCCACTAAGAAAGGAAAGAGGGAATCCCATTGTTTTTATCACTGAATGGAAGGAATATTCTGTATAATAACATTATTTCCCACAGTACTACAAGCCTGTAGCAGTCAGGTGACCCAGGAAGGCAGATGCCAGCATTTTGAATCCTGGATCTCTTGATGATATTTCTTAAAATAAAGATATAACTGATTTTCAAACCGTAATAGGTATTTTGGATTCAAATTGGATATGTGAATACTTCTCCCTGCTGGAATATCAGGTCTCTATTACTAATTTAGAAGGGTATCTTTAAGCACTTAGGTATGAACTTCATCCTTCACAAATAGTCCAACCAATCCTGTGCATCTAATGTGAGGAAACTAGCCTCTGAAGATTTTCTGTGGACTCAGTGGGGCTGGGATTTCACTCACTATCTGATTACTGCACCACTTCAGTTCCTCCTCTGCCAGCCTCTTGACTAACCAGCATGCAATCACCAAGATGGCACTATAAAATAAGTAAGTTCCCTGACAAGAGAGGAAAGAAAACTAGGTTAAAATATGTGCTGAAATTGACGTTGCAGTTCCAACAACATCAATTGAGTTGGGTTTATTTACATCACCAGAGAATTTGGAATAATCCTGCCTTCTTTGTCACAAGCCTTCTAAACAAGTTTGAAGATTGTTTAAAGACCCCATTTTAGCTTTGTTGATTACTCAATCTCTGAAATCATTTATTGCTCCAATACTATAAAGTAAAAGAGATTATCCCTTAATTAGGTGATTTTTATCCTTGTAACATCTTTGACTGCACTAGATCTTCATTAAGTTTCCCCCCCTCCTCCCGCAACTTTCTTGAATCAGCTTTCATGTTTCTTTACTCTTTTCCCGGGTGAGCTGTTGATCCAGGGACCAATGAATGTTAGTAATACATCTATTTATGGCCTAATCATTATGAATATTTTTTAAATGTACTTCAGAAAATTATTTGTAGGCTATGATCTCAAAAATGTTTAATCCCTATAAATGCTTGGAATGAGTAGTTGAGAAGTTCATCAATGTATGGAGAAATGGTTTTTGAAGCCTGTGTTCCATGTACAAACATGGAACAGTACTGCATCCAACTATTACAATTTTATGAAATTAAGAGCTATACACAATTTTAGAAGTTTTGCCTTCACACGTGGTTCACAAAAATACCTATAAGATGTTTAAGAAAAAATGAAGCTAATGGTCCCATCTCTGTTTTAATTGTGATGTGATATAAAGTATATGAAGTACAATATACAAATTTTTAATGGAATATAAACATTAACCCTTTCCCCACACACCCATTAGTAACAATAATAATTTATAGGTAACCACTGAAATAAAATGCAAATTGTCCATTCTCCAATGACAGATAATCACAAATTGACTTTAGGTTTTAATTAAGGAATTATATAAAATTTGAAATCAGTACCACCAGGACAACAACAACAAAAAAGAACTACACAATGCTTTCTTCTGCTGCAAGCAAATGAGCAGACTGGAACTGTCACCATTTCAGAAGTTCAATAATCAACTGTGAGACACTGCACTGATCCTGCCTTGAGCCATGAGGAAAAGATACACAATCTTAGGAAGTCCTTTCCACATTCTTTTCCAAAATTAGATGATTCAATTCATAGTCATTGCTCTTATGGCAAAAGGCAAGTGAGTGAATTTTCCTATCTTAGATGACAAATCCATGACCAATTTGCAAGACAGGGTACACATTTGTGATCTAGATAATGGGATGCTGTTGTTTCTGTTGTTATCAGTGGGTCTTGTGGTTGGTGAAGATTTGTCATCCTGGCTGACAGGAAGATTATGGTTAAGAGCCATGTTAGCATCTTTTGCAAAAGAAGTTGTAGGGCAGGGCACTTTTGAAAATTCTAGCCAAAATGATAATAGCAGCATAAATGGATAAGACTCTCAATCTCTTGTTTCCAAGTGAGTGAGAAGTGGAAGGCTTTTGACCCAGAATTCTTATCTCTGACAACCCATTTCTCCAAAATATTAGCAGTATTGGGAAAACATTTCAATGACAAATGAAAGAATAGAAAAGATGTAAATGCTCCTAAATTTCTTAGGATTTTCAAGACAAAATATATCCCTCTATGGTACTGAAGAAAACAATTGATGTGTGTAAGACAGTCAGGCATGGAGGACAGCAATATCTTGGTGACAAAACAATGGTCCGTGCCTGACTAGGTAAACTTGTTCTTGGAGGCATAGAAATTCCTGTTTTCCCAGGGCATCCAAACCTCTGGAAGACAACACTGGATTTGTGGCGAAATCTGCAGATGGCTCTGCAAGAGGAATGTATACAGCTGTGTAGAGCTGTTTTATAGCTGTTTGGCTTTGTACTAGCAACTCAGTTAACTAGATAGCTTGTTGTCGGTGGAGACACAAATACAATATCCACAGATGATAACAACCTCCCCTCAGTGGGTTTAGCACTTGAATTGGTCAGTAATCTTGCTCCTTACTTTGATAAAGATTTACTGCTACTTTGTGTTTTCCCTTCAACTGGGGGACAAGGGTGCGTTGAAATAGGGTTGGTAGCGTTCCTTGGTTTTAAAACATCCTTTGAATTACTTCTTTTATTTCTTTGTGAAAACACAATAATAAGACAATATGGAACAATGAGATAGCCTTATTCTTGACTCTACTTTGTCTGCTTCTAATAACAGCCCTGAGAATATTGAGATAAAGTCCAAATTTAATATGGATGGATGTCTAAACTGGCCAAAATTATAAATTTCTGCTTTATGGGAAAATAACAATAATTTAAATGTTATTCTTATAATAGGTTGTTTGGTTGTTTGGTTTTTTTGGTTTTTTTTTGTTTTTTTTTTTTCTGAAAAAGAAACCCACAAAGCAAGCATAAAACCCACCTCCAAAACCAAAACCAACAACAACAACAACAAAATCCACCAACAAAACAGCCATTTTAGAAACTTTATTTTGGAAAGTGTAGGAATTTTCTTTCAAAGACTTTTGGATATTTCTGTATTCTTCTTATATTATATCAACACATGCTAAAAATAGCTGTGCATAGTCTGCTGACAGATTATAATATGGCATTGGTTTAAATGTTCTATTGCTTTCAATTTGTTCATTGTTTTTGTAACAAAACACAAACTTGTAAAATTTGGGATCAAGCAGAATGTTTCAATCAGTACTAAGTAGCATCTGCCCTAAAGTCTAAAAATAATTTACTTAAACATTTTCTTTTTTTACAGGAAACCTAATCATATCCATGTATCTTAGGGGAAAAAAAGGTCACTTGCCTTGAAATAATTTTTCTAACAAAATGTTCTGTAATAAAATTTTCCATAAAGATCTAGTCAGCATAATTCTATAGCTGATTGAACAAATATTCTCATACAAGGCTGCCAAAATTTTATAATCCAGTAACACTTGTTGCTGGATGTCCCCAGTCTCTTTGGTCACTTCAATTTCAGAGATTCCAGGTCACTGATTTAACAATGCAAAATCTTTAAACCGAGTTCTTAAATCATAAATTGCTTCAGTCCATGAGGACTTTTTCACTGTTGGTAACAGATGTTAAGTCTAACTGTGAGTAAAAGGTAAGTATGACAAAACAACTTCATAAATTGATTTTATTGGAGATGGATCATGGAGCTATGACTCCCATACCAACTGCTAAATCATAATAGAAAAAAAAAAATCTTGATTTTCAAGAGTTTCAAAAAGATTTTGTATTGTCAAACCGTGAACATTCTCTAAAGGCCATTGGGACTGCAGAAATGTTACTGGTGATTCAGCAAAAACAGGAACATTGGAGCTCCTCTGTAATGTCCTATAGCTAATCACAGTTCTGTGGAACAGTTTTTTAAAAAGTAGATAAACAGGAATAATGGGGTGTTAATTCTACGCCAGACCAACTTATCCCTGCTTAGACACATGCAGATAATTGCTCAGGAAATGACACTTAACTGTAAGAGTGTGCAAGTGCATGCGTGTGCACATGCACATGTGTTCACAGAGAAAGAAATGCAGATGTTTACTGCAACAAAAATTTGCTGGTGAAAAAGATGTTTGGATGTATTACATAAAACAAAATAAAAATTATAAAAATTATTCTTTTAGGAATGTAATATAAATTTAACAATTTGTCTCTGAATAATTTAATTTGCATTTTTAAGCCTTTAGAATTATGATCTATTTATAACTGGGGCCACAGTATGCATGTATTTTAAATGCAAAGAGAGGATCCAACAGTCAAGTTATTATATTATTTGAGAGTTTAATTAATAACACACTAATTGTAGAAGCCAACATCAAGAGCCACACCATATTGTTTCCATTACATTTTGAAACTCTTTGAAGTGATTTTGTAATTTAAAAAAAGTGAACTTCTGAGTAGAATATTATCTTCTCACAAAGACATCACTTACTATAAGTTATTTTCTATTTTATGCTATAGGATTCCTCACAAGGTTCTACTCTATTGCACACTTTTACATCTGAATAGTAGTACATAGTGTCACAGTTATAGGGAAAGAAAAGCAACTCAGACCAAAGGCTTTTGTGAAAGTTCAGTTAAGCTCCCCCAGAAAATAAATGTTCAATGGTATTAGATCATTAAAAATGTAAAAAAGTGAATGTTAGAAAATGCCTGCAAGAATAAGCATAAACAATATCTCCTGAGAAAATACATATCAGACATAACATGTTGAATTTGATTTAAAGATAACACATAAATGTCTAAAATAAATATTTGCCTTTATCCGTGGATATTTGCTGTAACCAAATATGCAGGGCTTTCAGAAGGGGTTCAAAATAGTGTAAAACCACTAACATAGTCTCTTTTGCCGTTCTTGCTTGTAAACTGCCATCCCTCCATAGCCTGATATACAGCTGGGTGCTGGGACATAGGGCAGGGTAGGACGAGGGTTCTTCTTCCACCCACAGATTGCTACCTCCTCTGAGACCACCTACCCTTCTACGCAACACCTGTGAGACCAACAGCAGCTGTGGTATTCTGGGCACTGACTAGTAAATAGGATACACAGCATAGGGTACATTTCCTGAACATTTTCTATCCCTACCTACCTTACTCTACCTGGTTCTGCATGAGTAGTCTCGTTCAACTGACAGCACCCCTCTGCTCCCCTCTCCTCAGCAGGATTTGGCCCTAATCTGTTGTCCTCAGAATTTTCAATCTTATAAAGTCTCTGTAAATTGATACAATATTCCTCCCCCTGCATTTAAAAATGAACATCCTACTAAGTTAGTGACATCTATGGGGCAACTAAAATTAATAAAAACTATGCAAACCTACCTGATAGATTTCAGTGCAAAATCAATACTCAAAATGATATATGCATCTTATTCCTTGTTGTGATATAATAGGAGCATACCTTAGTGGTTTTAAATTACAGATATTATTGAAAAGATTGATATTGTAACATTTTCTCATATAGCATTAGCAAAAAACAAGTTCAATAATACTATACATGCAAGCTCACAAATAAGATTCAGAAATATAGTAATATAATATTTGGAAATCTACAAATCTGATAGGAAGTGTCAGGAATACTACAAAAAGTAGCTGTAAATCCGCTGCAATAAATTTTAATACTTTATTGTATTCTTAAAACCCACAACCCTTTATTTCATTATTTACATAGACATGTCATGTTACCATTTCATGAGAAAAGAGATAAAAAAATGTGTGAATTATCAATTTACAAATGGCTATGATTTTAGGTTTCTTCTTGATGGCAGATCCAACTCAACTTATGTTTTATTTTCCTAAACAGTAACACGTGTCACTTAAAAATCAAGTAGATTTTGGTTGGCATGTCCCATAAACAAATGATAGTTCATCATTAAATATTTCTTAAGTCCATTCAGCTTTAAAATCCCCAGTGTTCTTCAAGTCCAGATGAAAGCAATGCACTTGTGTAGTGTATGTGCCAAAGGGCTTTGTCTCACCAGCAGGAACAAAACAGATCTATATCCAATTTAAGCTGTTTTTTTCTTCCCCAAAACATGTGAAGGACATATTGCATTGGTCAGGAGGCTAAATTCAAATTATCATAATTTAGCAGGAGTTCAATGCAGATACCTATTCCACAGAAGTTCCACCAGAGGTGGAAATGAACATAGGAAAAAGCCCCATGAGAGGATAAAGAAAAGAGGGACTTGTTACGATGTTTGACTACTTGAGGAAAATGCTGTTCCTTTTTATCTTCATCCTTTTACCAAGGGGGCATGGTGTCAGAAACAGTTCGAGTCCAAGTTGGAAAATGAGAATGATCAAGGAGAGAAAGGTTTCTTACCTTGTAAGATGGATACACTTTTCTCAAACAATTTAATAAAGTTGGAGCCTAATTAGACCACATCTAATCTTCCCTCCTGCATTAGCAGTTGAATAGGCACCGCATTAACTCACAACTGAAATCTGAACTCTTGTTGACTGGGTCATCATAGCCTTACACATTCTAGAGCCATGGATGAAATTTTGTACAAAAATATAACTGCTTGCCACATACAGTAGCAATGTTTCTGGTGGAGGGTCAGGACCTCCTAATGAGGCTTCAGGCTATCTGCTTGTCCTTTACCTGAGGCAGAATTATCTTGATTCTAATCCCAAGTTTAGGTACCAAAGAAAGCCTTCAGGATGTCAACTGTAAAACTGATTCAGACTACTCTGCAGGGGCTATGTGTTTCCAGCATAATGGGAAGGCACAGTAGAAGGAGCATACAGGGACTGGTGATAAGGTACATCCACAGGCTGTGGAGAAAGGAAGAGGTCAAGAGAGTTCTTTCACGTTATGCCCAATGTCTCAGCTAGGTGAACCCTTCCTGAAACTCATCCTTCAATAGTGAAGGCTTGGTTATGGCAGGCTCTTCAAAAGCCTGGAAAGGAACAGCACTCACTAGAAATGCCCCCGGAGAATGTTCTGGTCACAGAAAAGAAATATATATCTGAAAATAATCTCTTGTATTGTAAGAGCAGAAAGCAGCCATATGTGAAACAGAATCAAATTAAAAATGGCTAGAATAAAGAGCTTGCTATGCATCAGAATTGAAAAATAAAATAAAATTTAAAAAAACATTAAAAAAAAGCTTTTTTTATTGTTTAACTCAACTAAGTATTTCAGGCAGGACAATGAAAATAGATAACAAAGTTTTTCCCCTTTTTCTCCAGTCCCTCTTTGACATGGATATAAGGAGATACAGTGGATGACAGAGAATGCTGGCAGAAAACAAAACTGAAGGTGAGATGTGGGTGTATTAGTGGCAGGAAGAGTCAGACACTAAATGGGCCAAAGCTCAGTAATTTGCAGGGAGAACTGCAATTCAGGAGTATGTAACAAGGGTGGTAATTTCTCTAGCCCAAGTTCAGAATCAATTATTTACCAGTTTTGAAAAGTTTGAATGCAATTCTGAATTTCCACGTCCATGTTTTATATGTTTATACAGATGTATAAATCTTTATCATTTCCAGTCTCCTTTCAGATGTGCACAGGCCTAGTTATTCACTTTGAAATTATTTACACTTTAACAGATCAGTTAATTCCTCTTTCCTCTGGTGTTTCACATACTGAGTTGCTTGTTTTGATGTTTGCAACCCTCAGCTATGTGAACTTGATTTAAATGTATTAAATCAGTAATCTTTTTTAAATTGCAACTGACCTGATTTTTGCTTTTAATAAGTAAAAATAAATTTTTACTTTAATTTGCTTCATGGCCTAGAGTCCTCTGTCTTCTCTTTCAGGTTGTCTAGAACAGTAGCTACTTGGAGGTTTTTATGAAAAAATACAGCCTTCCACTAAACCTTCTGAAACATCTGAGAATTTTATAAAATGTGGTTTCTAGTTAACTGCTTCCACAAAATCCCCCCTCAGTCTTACATATAAAGCAAAGTTTTGTACTCCTTGGCCACAGATTGTATCTTCATTGCAAATTTTTCACATTAGCAGTATTTATAGCTGTTTAAGAATATTATTGGCTCCACGGTTCAGCAGTTAAGTTGATAACTAATAGCAGAAAGCATTGAAAACTGAGTGGATGACTAAGGAGGAGAACAAGTTTACAGAACAAGTTTGTGTCTCCGTCCCAAAAGAAATAGATTTTAATGTTTTTCTCGCCTCAGCTAAGAGCTGGCAATATCATGGCTCGCACAGTAACTTGGCATAATTTTATGTCTTTATTTGAAAAAGACCTGGGATTAATGGGTGGAAATAAACCCCTATCATGTAATAAATTGTTGAAATCCTGTAGTGAGCTTTTTTCCCTTCATGTTCACACTGAAGATCTTGGCAGACCAGCAGAGAAAGAGGTTATTCACTCATGCTAGCAGAAACTTGTCTGTAGCAAAAGCAAATTTGAGTCTTGCCATTTCCACAAGAATCACTTAAACATTGATGCTTTAATGTAATGTATAATTTATGTTTTAGTGAACTGTGCTTTCAGATAGCAAGTTTTGGGGGGCTACAGGCTCTTTTCTGCCTCTATGTGTTTGCTCAGCACTGACCTCACATTATGCAACTAGCAAAAGCAGAAAGATAGATTACACTGAGTAAAGACCTGGACAGCATTTCTTTTGCACCATCTTGTTTTAAGAAAGGATCAGGCCAACAAGAGCACTGCTTTGGTTTTGCAGCACTTGGTTACTTATTCTTTAATGGAGATATCTATTTCCATTACGACTCAATCACTTCAACAGCCTCTCACAGAAAAATCCAATATAACTGGGCAGAAAATAATAACTTGTCTATAGTATTTTTAAGCTAACCCAAAGGAATATACAGCAGAGATAATGTTCTATTAAAAATGCATATGTTGGTTTTAAAATGTTATAAGAAGACAACAATTTCTATTAAACTCTAGAGGTGTATGGTTGTTTTTAACTTTAAAGTTCTTTCTGTGGAACTATATTATATTTCAGTATAATCCAACTGGCTTCAACCCTATTAAATTCCATAGGACTTTGCCATGAGACTGCAGCAGTGAAGCAGTAAGCGTCTATCTCCTGATATATCTGAGGGCCTAGCAGGCCATTAAAAGAAGAGGCATACACAGATGCACACATACACAACCCCCACACAGAGCAGAGCTCCCACCACACCCCCTCTGCTTCTCTTCCTGAAGACAACACGTGTGGCCTCTGTAGCATGCTCTGCTTCTCTGGCTCAGGGCGAGGAACCTGAGTCCACTGCCAGCACAGACAGGACAAGGAGCTGCTGATGGGCAGCAGGTTAGCAAGTCTCCCATGCGGCTGTCACAAATCCTCCTTCTGGATGGGTTTTTTCTTACAGAGATTTCATCTCTTTAGTACCTCCATCTCTGACAAAAACATTTGAAACATTTACCTTGCACCTGCAGAATGAAAAGGCTTGTCGGCCACACTTGATATAAACTTTGCAGACAGGCTCAGCACTAAGTATGAATTTTTAGGCAGAGAGTCCTTAGAAGGATATCAGGCACCCTACCTTTCTGTAGCACTCTGCAGAAAACTGTCCAGACCTCAGGAATGTCTTTATTCACTTGGACTAGTAAACTATGTTTATTATTCTGTGTGTGTATATATGTCAATAATTGCTTATAACATTACTTCAAGCATACCATCAATTCAAAGTTCTTTTATATGATTTACAGAAGTCTGCCATGGTATGTCAGAGGAGTTACTAGTTTACCTGGAATATTTCTTTACAATCACAAGTGCAGGCTTCTTTGAAAGATAACAATTTCCAAACTGTCTTAACTAAAGTGCCCATAAGGAAAAATATTTCAAAAGGAAAAAAAAAAAAGAGAGTATATTTTTTTGAATTTCAAAAGAAAGACTAATTTCTTTAAAAGCAAACAACAACAAAACCAACCAAACAACCAAACAAAACAAAACCACCACCAACAAAAGACTAAAATTATTTGATCTAGGCATTGAGAAAATCATTTAAAAAAAAGAAAAAAAAAGGAGGAAAAATATTAATTTTGGCAAGCTCCATTTTAGATCTGCAAATTTTACACATCCCAGTTAACATCAGAACATAGAACATCTGATTATTCCTGAGCCAGTCAGGGAAGATGGGAATAGGACATATGTTTTATTTTTCCTAGAAGAAGGGAAAGAGGGAAATAGTTCCTCATTGTCTTGCAAATATGTTAAACATTACATAATCCATCATGATTTACAATTTCACTCTAAAACAGTTGGATGCTTCAGGTCAGAATATAAAAGCTTTAACAGAACTCTAGGAAACCTGTACAAACAGTTCTTTTTGTGGCCCTTCATCCCTAGTGATCCCACTGAAAGGATATTCACTCATCATCCTCATATTACACTTAATCTGGTCCTTACAATCTTTTTTCAGATTATAGAAAATTCAATGCATTAGTGAATAACGCCATAGTCAGATGACACCCTTAAAAATGTCATAGCATTTCAGATTCTGAAATCTGGACAAAACAGAAGACAGTAGGAACTGTGAGTGCCAGTATTTTAATCTATAATGAATCATGAATTTAAAAAAGTACAGAACTGAAAGCTAATTATTTTTAAATTATACTAGATTGGGCACTAGACACACCTAGCAACTTTCCTTTTTTTCTCTGTGATTTGATAAGGTTATATTTTCTGCCCTAATATCAGCACCTGAGTATTAGAAGGCTATACTGCAAATGCTGGCTGTACCAGAGGGGATAAGGGTGCTGTACCCTGCCAATAGCTCTACTAGATTTACCTCACCCTGGAGCATGTAACAGGCAAGTGACTCACACAGACCCTCAGTGTCCTATTTCATTCAACCCTGATTCCAGCAAATGTGCATCTTCTTTATCATGGGACTCTTACTGGGCCTGTAATGTCTGTGGTAGCAGTAGCTTGAGAAATTTTTCCCTGTATCACCTTCAGGGCCAAAGTTCAGAGGACAATACCAGAATTGGGACTGTAGCCCAAGACTGACACTTGGTCTGTTTTAAGGATACATGGCTCTATTCCTCAGCAACTGGGAGATTTTGGGAGCTATTCTATCCTGTCAGGACAAGCTGAAACTAATGTTAGTGTAACTAAGCTGTCTGATTGTCTGTTCCTCCTCGTTGAAGATGTACTTACTCATGGCTTGGTTTTACTCTGCCACTTAGTAATGGTACACATTGGTGATTCCTTTGTGTGTTCCAGATTTCCTGTATTTCCATTTTCTATTGCATGTTAGGAAGTAGTCATGTAGTAAACTAAGAAGCTACAGGTTTTTTTCAGTTTCTTTACAATAAGAAGCAAGTAGTTTTAAGAATTTATGGTTTGCTTTCCAGTCCAGATGAGTCCTGAAGATGAGTGTCAGTGTGGATTGTTTTCAGGCTAACAAGGAATGAGAGACATTTAAGCTTTCCTCTGAGAAAGGACACAAAGAGGATCATTGTCCTTTTCCAGATATCTATTTTGACACAACTTGGTGAAACTCATTTTTGAAACTCTATTCTTATCAAAGTTGAAATTAACCATTCTGTTCAAAGCTGGTGAGGAGAGCAGGGAAAGGACTGGAAGATTCCAGTAAAAGATCAATTTTTTAAATTGCCAAATATAACCACAGTTTGGTCTCATAAAAGATAGCTAAAAAATACAAAACCCTGTTGTTTCTTAATAAGTTCATTAGAGCAGGACCATAAAACCTGAAGAGTGGCCAATGGTTGTACTGCCAAGCGTAAGTCTGGGATTGATTTATCACACAGATGGGCAATTTTGGGAGCTACTTTAGCAATGGTGTGGGAGGGAGTAAACTGGATCTGAAGGTTACCTCATGTATCTCATAGCCCTCTTCCATGATATCTCTATAATAGTGGATGGTCCCTGTCCACCAAATGCAGACACATGATATGGTTACTCTTACATAGGGAAGAAGAGAGACCTGTTCTTCCTATATTGGCAAATGATAGCTTTACATCCCTTGACAATAAGAAAGTAGTATGTATCTACAATTTCAGGAACCACTGAGTGAAATTCTGTGTTTATGGGTCTTTACTAGGTTCTTGATCTCAGTCATCATATCCTGACTGGTTAGCAAATCAATTCTTTTCCAAGAGAAGTAGAATTTCTACTATTTGCTTTGACCACATATATTTGCTGATCTTGGACAGTGACATTTTATCCAAAGGGGAAATTTGTGTGTATTAAACAAAAGCTAACACAGTATTATACTTTTGAGTCTCTTTTTTTTTTTTTTTTAATAAAATTTACTACAGAGTGTCCCGAGTTTCCCTGTTGTACCATTTTTCATAAAGCCAAGATTCCCAGTGGATGCGTTAATCATGTGTTTTACATGCTGTCATATCACATAACATTTTGAGTTTGACTTAACCTGGTGTGATATGTCACAATCCTACAGTATGTGTGCCCCAGGGAACTTTAAATCAGTTTGCTGAAAAACACAATTAAAGATCCACAGTGAACTGAGTTTTCATTAAAACTGTACACACACACAAACCCACATCTTTTTCTCTGACAAACAGCACATATTAACTGTGAAAATATGAGCATCACACGGGGACTTTAGAATTTGCAAAGAAGATTACAAATACTATTTTCTGATTGCTAGGTTGTCTAATAAAATCACTTGCATGTAGTATGATTTAATACCTGTAACTATTCTTCCCATGTATAGAAATTATACTGATTTTTTTGTGCAGCTGAAAAACAATATTAGAAGTGGCACTAAGATACCTATTTAGAACACTTTATCATACCCTGATGACTTTGAGCTTGGTCTAGTTGAGAGAAGTCTGTGGACAAACTCTTAAAGCATAAATCTGTAATTCAGGAAGGGTCTAAGAAGAGATTCAGGAAGAATATATTATAAACAGCTTCTTCTAACATTTAGTTTCCAAAATGTTACTTTTACACTTTTTTTTTTGTTTTGGTGTTTTTTGTTTGTTTTGTTTGTTTGTTTGTTTGTTGGGTTTTTTGTTTATTTATTTGTTTGTTTGTTTTAAAGGAATATGATGATGATGATGGAAAACATTAATGTCTATTCTACAAGGTGTTCACAAATTTTCTTTTCATGCAATTTTTTCAGCTGTGGTTTTTAACTCTAATGGTGGTTCTCACATTTTTTATCTTTCATCATATTTTGGTGACCTGTGAGAAGCAACATACTTAAATGGGTTAACTGCTTTTCTTACAAATCCATTGTCTATGGAAAATGCAGTTTTAAATACAATATTTTACTCCAAGCAGGAAGAAATAAATCTTTATGTTCTAATTTATTTTGCTGTGGTTCTTATTTTTCATATGAAATAGGACCTATGATTATGTGCAATAGTAATAATGAAAAAAAAAAAGACTAACAAGACAACATAATGTCTAAGCATGTGGCCAGGTTTAACAGTACGTATTTTGACACACATGTAAATACAGGCAGAAGAAAACAAACGCGTCTTTTTCACTGTATATGATAGATAGACAAATTCTAAAGAGAAATGACACATTTTGTTATTCATTAACATCCAGTGATCCTTTCATGCAACACCCTGGAGGCTAAATGCAGTGACAGCATAAAAAGGTATACACCCACCAGTATTTGGCATCAGGCATCAAGCAGTTTGCTGGAAAAGAGCTGGCATATATTTCTTGATAATATGTCTCATAGGTTTGTTGGATGGCAATACACTGAAATGTCTGACCATTAAATGACATACCAAAATGCTGACATTTAACCATGTATGCCTGTTGCCAATCACTCAAGTTTTCCCAAAATTCTTTTAATTTTCTTCTTGGAATGGCTGAAGTCCACACTGGCAACAAATAGAGATGAAGAAAAGTGTAAATATGCTTCATATGTGGAAATAAAAAATACAAATTTACAAGGTAAGCATGGAGCAGAGAATTGCATTATACTGTTACAAATTAGATTAGTCCTTATTGAAAATGATCAGCATAAAAGCTACCCTTTCTTTGAAATATATATATAAATTAGTGAACCCTCACTTTTAGAACCAGACAGGTGCCTTTAAATGTAAGTATCTGTTTGGTACAATGAAAAGGTACAGAGTGAAAAATCTTTCCTCATGTTTCTTTGTAAGAGTTTGTGTTCCCGACTGTAAAAAGAGAAGATGTATGTAAAGAAAAATCAAGAGAAGTACTAATTGCATGGGAGTGAAAAAGTTGCTGAAGTAGAGCTTTTGATCATAGTTTAGCTAAAAAGGGCTTTAGACTTAGGAACAAAGAAGCTTTTTCTTTTTTTCCTCTGTTCAGAGGTTCATATGTGCTTTGTAACATGGTAATAGGTAACAAAAATCATCTTCCATAAAGAAGTTAAAAATTATAATTAAATAAAAATGTAAACCCAGACTGCTATATAGAATTTTGTAGTGTTAAAGTAATTGTTCTTACTCTTCCTAAAATGGGAACATAAGTATTTAATGGCCACATGTTCAAAACAGATTTAAAAATTCTTAATACTTGAGAATAATTTGTACATTTATTATTAATGCAAATATCTGAGTGAAGTGTGTATGGAAGGAGGCTTATTTGTCAGAGTACAACATCTGTAAGAAAGAATATTAGAATGGCAAAAGCAAAAATTGGATGGGAAAGACCTACAGTGAGCCTCGAAAGGCAGCATAGAGCATCTGGGAAATAAATTCATGCAAGAGAAGAATGAAGAAGCATACTATTATGTGCAAAAGGGAGGGAGCTTGAGATGCATAATTTCTGTAAACCATTAGTACATTAACTGTTCTATGATGAAAATACTAACCCATATTTTGACTCTGTAGCTTTCTAGAAATCCAGAAAAGGCACCAACTCATATCTGAACTGGTGGCTAGTCTCTGGGGTTTGGAACAAGAGGGAATTATAAGGATAATGAAAAAAAATTGCTGTTATTGCCAGAAAAATTAAACCTTGCTTACACACTGCCATCAAATTGATGTCAATTTTGTTTACTCACTACTGTAAATGCAGTTTACTGAAACAACTGTGGAACTGTCATTCCCTTTGTGCACTACAGAAGCATCTACTGCATTTATGTGCAAACTTGTAAAGAAGCCTTTTATATATGCAAAAGAAAGTTGCTTTTGTGTATTGATTGCATATTTGAGCTAAAAACCTCAGCTTGTTACAATGCAGTGTGACTATAAAATGGATGTCCTAAAAGTTTCCTTGAATATTTTATTAGCAGGCAAACTTTTTTTCCTTCTTCCTGTAATATAAACATACATCCCCCTGTAGGAATTGACATTCTGCTCAATTCAATAGTAATATAAAGTGATCTGCCCATTTAGAGGCATGCTTCCTAAGCAAAATTTGCTTTCCCTTACATGTTACATGCAAAAGGACTTTGAAACAGATTGATGAGCCCAACCGTTGTCAGTCACAAGTGACATCATTTGAGGGTAATATTTAGAAGATTAGTAACATCTGCTTTTTTAAATATGGTTAGTAGCAATCCCTCCAGCCTACTTCGACCATATGGGATGCTTTGTATGCACAGATAGGCACTGTACACCACAAAAGCTATGCTGCATAAAAAAATGTTTCCTTCAAATAACAGAGCTACAATAATGAAATGTAAAGCTGTATCATCTTTTTAATTTGGTCAGAAAGAACAAATGCAAAAACATACAGCTGAACAAACTTTATTGTTAAATTACACCTTTACCTTATGACTATTATTAATAACAATCATCATTACTGAAGTGTTTGTATTGTGTGTAAAAAGTCTTGTTGCTCAGCAAGACCAACAAATTAAGAAAAAGACATTCTGATTTTGAGCACAGCATTCTGGTGGTTTGCTTCTTGGTGATCAGCAAACTATTGTTAATAATTGTGAAGGGAAAAGCCTGAATAAGTGCTTCAGAAATTCAGAAATTCTAGCCTGTAAAGCCCCCCAGCACCCTGTTCTGTTCTCATTTCCTGGAGTACAAGTTCACTACAATTCCATTGATCCTCATTAAAAAAAAAAAAAAGTATTTACCCCTTTGAAACAATTCATATATTTATGCTGTGAAAACAAAAAAAAAAATAAAAAATTTGGTGGACTATTTGTGAGCAATACATTAGGGGTAAGAGAGGGAAAGAAAGAAGGAAAGAAGAATATTTGGGGTTTTATACATGGGGTTTTTTTCTAAATGTTTCTTCCTCATTTCAGCAATTTTTAAGAATATTAATAAAATAATGTGAACACAGTTTCCTCTGAACTGTGGAATACGAATTCCCTCCTTTCAGAGCTCAGAGCAGAAGGTTTAAGGTTTCCAATTGAGCCTCAATAGCTGTAACTCGGTTCCTTTCATTGTAGCATAATTTTTTACATTATGTGTCTTGCCCTTTTTCTTATGCTTAGTCTCTACAGATTCATGAACAATTTTTGTATAGGCTAATGAAAAATTATCTTTTTTTTTCTGCATTCATGTCTAAACGAGTCATATCATATTTATTACACAGAGCAGAATATCTTGGAAATTTTCTCAAACTAGTTTTGAATATAGTCCTATGCTTTCAAATGTAATCGCTTCTATATCCTTAATTTCTTCTCTTGCATTTTATTACTAGTTTGTAACTAAAGAGTCTGGGTTTTTTTAATATGTATTACACTTTTGATAAATTAACAGTTATTATATCTGCTAAAAATGGGCACATTTCCAAAACATCTGGTCAGAACAGGTCAGGACTGGCCTCTTCTTCTTCTTGCAGGAACAGTTGGGGCTGATGCAGTTGTAAGCATTAGAGTTCCCAAGGGAACGTTACTTTACCTAATGTACTGGCCGAATGGCACGCTTCACTTCCACAACACCTGCTTACAGATTCCTTGCTGCCACTCAAACCCAAGCCAGCAGAGCATGGGAAATTTGGAACAGTGATAAAAGCACATACAGAATAACTTGGGAGAGGATGACTCAGTGAATGGGAATAGGGCACACTGAAAAGCATAGGCATATAAGGAGGCATGAAAAAGAAAAATGTCCAGCTTTTAAGAAGTAAACATTGTCTAGATAATTGTGCTTCACAATTATAATTTCTTCCTACAAGAGTGAGATGTGGAATTGAATTCTTTTATGTCTGTGATAACACCAGAGCACCACATCCTTGACCCACAATGAACACTTTTCTGTTCTTAATTTTTTCAGTGTTTCCCCATACTATTTTGTCAGAATGTATCACACTATACTTTGTAAACCTTAGGCAGACTTGAGAAATGTCAGGCAGTTCTGGATTCAGGGTGGCAGCATCTAGCACAGCAATGTAAAAATCACCTTTGCAGCCTGATAGTTCTGCCTATTTCAGGTGGCGATGTTGCTTGCACAAACTCATTAATTTGCTATATAGTGGCAACTCTCAAGTTCTTAAGTAACTCATCTGTTGGTTAGAGCAAGTGGTCAAATGGCAAAGTCCTTCTTTACTATACTGGAAAAAAATCACTGATCAAATATGAAGGAGAATTAGACCTACATCAACCCCTTCTCTGAAGCTATGGTGGGTTAGAGAGCTTGTGATTGGCATTTCTTGTTAGGCAGGGAGAGAAACAGTGTAGAACTACTTGTATGCTTCCGCTGGACTACTGTCACTCATTAATATCTGGCTTTCTACTAACCTCCTGGACTCTTTCTCATCAAAAAAGCACACTGTGAACATCGAGACAATGAAGGGTCATTTTCAAGTTCTTTGACTTCAGGTGGTTTTGGGAAGTGTGAGGTATTTTTGACTGGGCTTTTTTTTTTATTATTATTCCTCATCAGGAACTCCAGGTAATTGAGTCTGGTACTTTTAATTATCAAATGACACCTAGCAAATAGTTAACATTAAAAGCTCCTTTCAAGTGTTTTCCTCATACTATATTTTCACTTAATCAACTACTCTTCGTATGGGGCAAAATTGTGGTGGAACAGAAGCAGTGGCAACAGGCTGAGAAGTGACACAAATGTGTTGTGATGAGAAGCGATCACTCTGTCTTGTGGCCTCTTTCTATATGTCTGATGAACAGAATCTGTCCCTTGATATTCCTCTGAATTCCAATTTGCACAGTATCATATGAGGAGGCACACTAGGGCAAAGGTCTTAAATACTACAAACAGGTGGAAACTCTTGGATTTACCCACACCATCTCTATAGGTGCTGGAGTGAGGTTGAGCAGCGGATTCTTATTTTGTTCAAGGCAAGACAGAGTTTGTTTCTACTTTTGGTGTTTCAAAGAAGTCTACAGGAAGAGTGAAAAGATCTTTAGCAACTTCAGTTGAAAATGGCGAGGATTTTTTAACCATGTTTTTGCTTTCCAGTTCTGGCTTGAGTGGATTGATATGCAGTTACTGTTACTGAAGCAGGTTTCTTGCATTCTGGTTTTGGCCCTTATGGTCATCTTTGGATATGTTGTACATCAGACGTCATTGAAACACAATGCTTACTGGAGCAGCCTTGCCAAGCAGTGTGTGGGGTTTATCTCTGTTGAACTAAACTGTGGTGTTTCCATCTCATTGTTTTTCATTTCTATGTAAAAGTTGTAGTTGCCAGGGCAAGTTTTGGCAGAATAGTGATGTCTCCTCAGGTTGTTCTCTCCATGAAGATAAAGGTGTTATTTATGTGAGGTAAATGTGGGCTTCTGGTTTGAGGAATATTTAAGCAGACTTACAAATATCAAATAAGCCTGGCCTGTTTCTCTAGAGCAAAGTAGATACAGACATTATTAATCCATAAAATCTAGGTCCAAACTGAAATTCATTATTCTCTCATATTGCCTTTTTGAATACCAATAATAAACGTGATTAAGACACACTGCCCCGATCTGGATTTAGGCATTTCCAGAGTTTGCATTTCATATTCATACCTTTATGTTGGATCTGTACTAACACCAATCACAAGGAGTTGTTCAAACTGCAGGAAAGGTAGAGACATCATTCCCTGTGAATGACTAAAAGGAATTCTATCCTGACAGTATTTAAAAGAGATGTGAATAATAAGCCCATTTATTTTTGACCTTTTCAGATGTTATTTATGAAATATATGAATTAACATGAACCAACTGTTATTCATTAATCTCTTGCATTCTTCTGATAGAACATAAGATTTTCTTAATGGTATCAAAGCCAATACTTCTTAGTGAAGCTTAGTTTTCAGAACTCCATACCATTACTAAAGACCTTTTGAATTGTAGTGTTAATTGCTTTATAAGCCTATTGCCCATATAGAATTAAAGCAATTTCATAAGAGCCAAATAAGAGTATAAATTAAATATTAGAAGGTCTGAACATAAAATAGCTATCTATACAGAACAGCTTTTGTTCTCTGTTCAGTCTTGGTTGCTTAATTTTGTCAGCACCTTCTGGTGGCACTTTGATTTATACTTTTGAAGTGAACAGCACCAACTTTATGGTATGTCACTGAGGTCTGTATGCTGTTATGCCCAGAGAGACTGGGCAGTTTATTTTCCACATACCCGATGTATCAACCATGTGCATCAATATGATTTACACACTGAGTAAGCACAGACTAATAACAGTGTCAAAACTCGTGTTTTTCCAGCTAGCATTATGTTTATTACAGGGAAAATGTCCATGTGAAAAATCAGCCTAGCCCCAGTTTGGTTCCACTTCTCCCTTGCTTTACATTATTTATATTAATTGGTTTTCCTGGATATTATCCAAGTCAGTCTTAGTCATGTTCTATGTTTCACATAGGTTGAAGATTTAGGTTTGACGAAGAATTCTACATTAAAATAAATAAATAAATAAAATTATGATGCAGTAAAAAGAGAATGAACAGAAACGAAACCTACAGGCAAATGAACCACTTATTAAGAGGAATGTTAGTCTATGAACATGCAGTGGGTCAGCTTCTCTACAGTAACTACTTGTGCCCACACTGCTACTCCACTGAATGCTGCCAGACAGTTGCTGGAGAATAGGTAGACAGATGCTTGTGACACTTGTGACACAAGTTCTCCCCCTAGCTCACCTCATGGAATGTGTCAAGCACAAATAAAACAATAGAAGGGGGAATTTTTTTCTTGAATTCTACTGCAGAGATTTTACACAGCCTGCATTCATCCAAGATTTCTCATCATGCAAGTTAGTATGATGGTAAAGGTAACTAGAAAGGCCATCAGAAAAGCTGAGGTACTGGATGGCTTTTGATCCTTGTGTGAGTCCTATCACTTTAATGGCCAGCCTGTAATCTTTGTAATATATCTTTGATATTTAGTCATAAGTGAAGTTGAATATAAAGCCATTTCTGTGCCAGCATAAGAAAGAAAAACAAAACAAAACAAAACACCAAAGAGATATGAATGGATGGAAAAGTTTAAACAAGTTTTTAAAAAGCCAAGTAAAGAAACCAAAATAGATGTATTACTACAAACTTTGCAGTACTTTTTTTTTCCAGTTCATTTTTCTCCAGTTGCCTGACTGTCTTTTAAAAATACTATCTTCTAGAATATTCCCTATTTTCTTTTTCCACATACACCTTTTTCTCATTGTACCTAACTGGTTCAAATCCAGAGGTCCAAAAACCAACTCTTTCTAAAGATGGATGAACTTTCAGTTGAGAGATATCTCCAAAAAAGAACACTTCTCTCAAAACAAATTTGTCTCCTGACTTTGTCTTCATAACAAAGCAAATTAATTACCAAAAAGTTTGTAAGTCTTTGACAGCGTTCAAGTCAAATTCTGAAATTTAGGCCAATTTAAGGTTCAATTCTGTGCTCAAAAAAACCATCTTAACTGAATGCAAATACAATTGCAATGACTACTTTCTCCTCCTCGAACTGTCACTTGCTACTGTTCTGTCATGCAGTTTGTGAATTAATTATGGGGGTGTGCATGTATTTTATTTTTCTGAGGAACAGTGAAACTAACATTTCTCACTTCAAGACTGCCAGTGTCATTGTGTGCACATCCTTCACTCCTTTTTGATCAGGTTGGAGCCTTGCTGTAATTTTCTAAATCCCAGTTTTCTATTCAGTCAGCAAAATAGTCTCTGGCCATACACAGAGCAAAATGACTGATCTTTCTGGATTTTTATTTTTAAAAAAATAATCTAATTTTAAGTGCTTTAGATACTAATTACACAGCAATGTCAGCCATTGCTGAGCTGGATTGGCTTAAAAGCTTCATGCAAAATGCTGATTTGCAAATCAACTTACCTTGGCAACCAGGAGAGATGTCAATTTGAAAATAAGTGGCAGTATATCATTTCACCTTAAAAGGCCAGCATTTGTTGAAAGGTGATACACACATTCTCATGATGAAGAATTTGTTATGCTATTGACCATTGACATAAGCAAGTAAGAAACCATTATCCTGAGGACAAAAATAAAAATAAATCAAAGCTCACTTTCCAGCTGTCTATAAGAGAAGAACTTGATATTGATGTAATTTCTGGCTAAAATTACCAAGGCATGTGCTAGCTGCTTTGTCAAAAATGTGGGTCTACTTACTGAAGGCACTATGACAAAAAACATTTTCAAAATCCAAAAGGAAGAGGCCTTCTTTAAGCCTCTCCTTACAAGTAGGGACACCAAAAAAATTTGCGAACAGACAAATGAAAAAAATCTACAACATATTATTTCCTTTATAAAAACCCTGTTGCAAACATGACCTTTATCTGTAGTTATAGTGTTCTGTGTAATGTTAGGGTCAGAGATACACAAATTGCTCCATGAAATTGAGAGTTCATATTGGTTGGGTTAAAACTGAATGGCATGATCACAGCTTGGATGGGGCTGTGCAGCTAGTGGCAGACAGCAGTACTATTTGCATCTCAGTGTATCATCTCATTGTGAGGCTACACTGAAGAGGCTCTTTGTTCTGGGCACACAGCCCAGACAGAGAAAACTGTGGGGAGAAGAGATCAAACTTCTCCTTTATCTATTCTTGAAGCTTGTCAGCCTCCATGTTCACCTGACTCCTACAGGGAAGGGAGGTAGCTGACAGTGATGCACAGGTCAGACCAGTCTCACTTTCCATTAGTGTTTAGTTCCTATATCATTGCTTTTTAAAGTAAAGAAGAAATATTCCAACATGAAAAGCCATCCTTTACCCTTTGGGATGATCGTGTAAGTATCTGCATGGGCAGCATACCCTGGTGTGACAGGGAGTCTGTACAGCTACTCAGGCACATTGGAGGCCTGTGGCACAGCTGTACAGGCAATGATAGGAGCAGCTGGTGGGGATGAGCCCTGCTTCAGTGCTTTCCCCTGCAAACCTGTGAGGGGAGAGGAACCCAGCCTCACCTTGGGAGTGGTGATTCCTTAATATTCACATTTTGGACAGGAACTGTTTTTCTCAGCCCTCTCAACTCTGAAAGCCACATTCATAATTTGTCTGAATGGAAATTTTTTTGGAGAATGAGAAGGAGTGAAATAGACATTTTGGTTTTGCTGACAACCCTGTGGTTTACCAGTGGCCTTGGATGTAGAAAGCCCAGGATCAGGTTCCTCCTCCAACTAACTCTGAGTAATCACAGATAAGAATCAGTGATGAAAATGAGTGAAATGTGATTCAGGCTGAGAAAGGACTTCAGTCTGGGTCTTTTAGTATCTTTGGCTGTGGTACACAGACATACACTCACATATGTGGGCATTTTCACTAAAACGGTCTAAAGAGTTTGTGTTTTCTCCAGAAAAAGAAACAAAAGCAAACAAACCAAAATCAGACATGAAGACATGAAGTCTTGAAAATTAATGTAGCATGGAATTATTGTCCTCCAGTCAGCTTTAATTGCTAGTGCAACAATTGATGATTAGAATTCAAAAATTCATATCCCACTTGTATTCTTCAATTTCTGTTTATAATTTGTCCTCCCAACAGATCTTACTTACAGTAAGTTATTTATCAGAGTATTCATGGAAAGTAGAGCCCAAAGGGGATGTAAATCCAAAGAAAGTGAATTTGTTTAAATATTTAAATCAACATTTGTGTGATGTATTATTCCAGCTCCAGTCTGCATTCTGGACTAGAATGGGATGGAAAATAATTTTCATAAGATTTTTTTAAAGATGGAAATTAATTACAATTCAGATGTCTAAAGTGTACTGTATAGAAGGTAATTCTTGCTTCTTTTTGATTCAGGAATTTTGTTAACATCTGTTACAAAATGGTATTTACATCTAAAAAATATGTTTAAAATTTAGTACTTTAATTGAGAAAAAATTGAACATAAAGTAAAACTTGAAAAATATATTTAGGCTTTTAATTTAAAAAAAAACAGTTTTGATTTCCATTTGCCTAGTACTATTTTGGACTTTTCAGTTTGTTAAAAGTATGTTTAATTAATTTGAACATTTTCCAAGGATATTGAAACATGTTACTAATCTAATACAGTGAAACCTTGACTGTTATACTGTCTAAATACACTATACTATAGTTTGTTCATTCTGAAAGGAAAGAATATGTGCTCTTGTAAGGAGACTAGTGATGTTGCTTTGTACTGCAATGTTGCTCTTTTTTTTGTTTGTTTGTTTTGGAAAGGAAAGGAAACATTTTTAACTGTACTAAAAAGTCTGTGAGGTGGGTGGGGAAATTTGAGAGGGCAACTGTAAAACTCTGTGCTTACCCCAAATGCATTTCCGTGGTCAGCTGAACACTTTTTTAACTGTGAATTTGTTTCAACCATGTTTGCTGGTTACCTGCTGCAAACACAGCAGGGATCAAAGTCATCTATGTCTACTGCAGTTATTTAATGTCTTTTCTTATTAAATATGTGTTTCAAATGACTGGCATCATAGATTATATTCCCAGTAGACTCTTAGAATTTTACTTAAATTCATGTAGATCGAGAGTTATCCTAAAATCAGCAAGACATTCTCATTATGTAAAGTTAAGCATATGTTCAAGTATTTGCATTATCAGGGCTAATCCATAAAATTGAGAAGAAAATAGAATACACAAGATGTACAAAGTTTCTATAGGAACCTATAAATTTAAAAGGAATGGTTAGTTTATACATTAATTATGTATGTGGATGTATGCATATATATGTATTAACATGTTGAACTCACACACTAAGATTTATAAGTTGGTGTAATCAGTGCTTAATACATGCCAATATTAATTATGAGGTTTTTTTCTTCACAAAAGTACGTCACAGTAATACCTGTTGCAAGGAGATGTTATTAACATTGTTTGGGCCCTGTGGCATTATCTTTTTCTTTATTTATTTCTGAGAGAATCCCTAATCCCTGCTTAATTTTATGAACTGTCAAAATGATTCTAAATATCTCTGTGCTTTGTATTTTCACCTCAGGACAGGAGTCCAGAGGTACAGATTTGTTGTACAACAGTGGACTTCAGGCAATTTTCATCTTTTAATGCCTGCAGCGGCCAAGGTTGAATTTGTAATAATCACCAGATTATCTCTAAAGGATCTTTCTCTTATACTTGCAAATAGTTCTGCGGGAAAATGCAAAAGATATAGAAGAAAAATAATTGATTAGATGCAGGAGATCATTTTGTCACATAATCCCAGATGGAAAAGAAAACAAATGCTGTTTTCTTTTTTTAATGACGGTTTAAAGATACTATGGGAAAGATACTTGCTATTCTGGCAAAGTCAGATGTTGGTCTCAGTCCCCTGGTTAGACCTTAAAATACAGTATGAAAATGTGCAAAAATAACACTGTAGCTAGAATTTTATTTTAGAACAGGAATGCATTGTTCAAGTAGTGTGTACAACTGTAGCAGCTAAAAAATAATGTGCCTACACTGTTATTGATATGGCAAATATATGAGGAAAAAGGAGTGTGTATATAAATTAACCATAGGTGAGATTCTTATTTTTAATAGAGTATGAATATACTTCCATTTTATTTTGGGGACCTATGAACAAATTGAATGATACTTAAGAGTCAGAAAAGGAAACAGAATCTGACAACAGATTCCACATAATAATTGTGTGTATGAAAGTCAGGTGATGGGACTCATTAATATTTAATAAATGTTGATAAATAATTTACATTTATTATTGGTGTCACAAGTGAGACTAAATTCAGGTATAATTTGTGGGCTGTTATAGTTTTCTGAAGTTTGTATTTTAGTAAGAATTTAAACCCCATTTCTTTCTCAGAGCTGGGATGTGATTCTGATTTTGCTCATATTGTAACAAATTCACTGGAGTTCCACTAATGGTATCAATAGAAATTTACACCAAAATAACTGATCAAATTGAGGAAAATGGACCGAAAAACATTGTAGGCTGTGCCTTGAACTGAAATATTCCTTCCCTTATGAGACAGTTGTTCTTATGTAAATTGTAGGATTTAAAAAAAAAAATTATTGAGTCATCATTTGGTGGTCCTGGACAGAGCATGAATGGAGGTTAGCCTGTTGGTACAGAAGCTTTAAAAGTTGTAAAAGTGGGCCACGGAGAGCCATGCATATTTGTCATTAAGAGGACCAAGAAAAGATGGCTCCATGGTCATCAAGAGGCAAAAAGAACTGATCAGAGTTTCTGCAGATAGACACTTTGCATGTTGAATGGGGAGTCGCCGTCTGGTGCGAAAGGAAGTTAAGAACTGAATTAAATGAATAAAGGATAAGTGCACAAGAAATGACTAAGAAGAAATGGATAAAGATGGGTTTCCTATTGTTCCTATATCTAAGGGATTCAAGCTGCAGTTGGGATAATAGAAACTGGCTACACAGAAGCAAAATGGTTATCTCAAGTGGTGTTTTCCTTGTTCTTTAGAAATGCAGTCTGTCCCATGCATCTTAATCTGTATTTGAAGAAGAAAGAAAGAATAACACTTCTTTTCTCTGAGCTCCACCCAAAGCAGCATGTAAGAGACCAAAACTTATGAAACTGGGGGATAATTAAAACAGTCAACAGCAGAATTGTAGAACATGAAATCTTTCTGAAGTGGCACATATATCTATTCCCATACTGCTGCTGAGCACAAAATTTCGTAAACTGAGGAAATTCTTTTTTGTTGAAGACTTGGATAATATTTTTTTCACTTCTGGGTAGTTAGTGCTGTCAAAAAGAAAATCACAGGCTATTGAAACACTATTTCTACTTTCTAGTTGTGTGTTTTGACAAATGCAGGATAAAACAGGGAAGTTTGAAATTGGGCCAGATGATCAAAATAACATCTATGGCCAGATATATAGAGACATTAGGTAGTCATCAAATATTGATGATGCATTGAAGGTATAAGACTAAGGCAGAGCATTTGTTTTGTTTAGCCAATGTGTTAAGTAGAATAACTTATGAGAAATGATAGAATTCATCCCTTCTACTCCTTTTGTTAACAGGTTAGCACTCGACCAATTCACATATCTAAGGCTTAATGTATTATTAATCAAAAGAGTTAAAAAGTCAATCCAGTCTGGTTATATACAGTAGTGCTTGTGGTTTTCAAACCTTTAAATAATTTATGGTGTCATCACTTTCCCAGTGGATGTCAGGCTAGTAGAATGTCTGGAATCAGAATCCCACAGGGAAAAAAGGAAACATAGTCAGAAAAAGTAGTAATTTTTATTTTATTTTATTTTTTAATAATAGCAACTCCAGCCTATTGTATCACAACTATCAGTCTCTAGAGATATCATTTCACAGAAAGAGAAGTTTTTCTTATACGAATCCTTTTGGGATCAAAAATCCTGACAAATCTATACCTATACAGTTTTCGAACTGGCTAAGTGTGTGTATGAGTGTGTTGAACGCATATACGGATGTGTCATCATTTTTAAAAATATTACTCCTAGATCTTTTAGCATTTATTTCTCTATAAATGTAATGAGTACACAGTTTCTAAATTTGTCTTAAGCTACTGAAACCAATTGTAATTCACTGTTGTTTTTTTCTTTTATTCTAAAAATTATAATCTATCTGTAATTATCATTATGCTGTTAATATCTATTCAGTCCTTTTTATTTCAGACACATTTGTTCTGTTTCTTTTGAAGTAGTAAGCCCCCACAGTTGATTATTGTAATCTTAAATAGTTTGGGGTTTTTTTCCTATGTGTGTCCCAAATTCATTCAGCCATTTTTGATTATGTGAATATTGGGAAAACTACTTCTGAGGTTTCTTAAAGTATTCAAAAGTATCATAAAAAGTGATTTAAAAATAATACATTCAATTTAAATATCTGTTAAGAAATAATGACATTATTTTATGTAATAGAATACCAGGTTCTTCCTCCACAAGTAGGGGATTTCTATTATTGAACAGACTGCTACTGTATATTTAACATATAACCTCCTTTCAGAATTAAAAACCTTCTCTCAAACTAGAAAATCATATATTCTTTCTCCATGAAAAACAAGGTCATCAAAGGCAGGTATATCTGACAGGTACTCTGCTAGTTCCCCAATAGATTATGAAGTTTTATACTACTTAGGTTTGTGCTGAAGATTTGTATATTGCAATCATTGTCCCATGCAAAACATTTTTTTTAATCCCTTCAAACCCTCAATAGCACACCCAGGAACCATCAGTTAAGAAATTTGTTCCATGATCTTTCAACAGAGCTGATTTTCCTTTTACCTGCCAGATCTTCATACTCACTTCAGCCAGGTCCACAACATTGCCTGCTGCTTCCAAATCCTGCCCTCCTACAAGTCTTAAGAAACTTGGCTTCCTGACCCTTCACTGCAGCCTGTGCAATTTCTAACAGAACTGAGTGAACATCAAGTGCAGTCAGACAGCATAGCAACCTCTTGCCTGAGGTTCATAATTATGCATTTATGTAAACTAAGACTGTCCTTAAATACGAGGAAAGTAAGTTTTCTGCAGCTGTGATATCACAGGATCACAGGATGTCAGGTGTTGGAGATCTTCGAGTCCAACCCCCCTGCCAGTGCAGGTTCATATAATCTAGCACAGGTCACAAAGGAATGCATCCAGGCAGGTTTTGAAAATCTCCAGAGGAGGAGACTCCACAACCTCTCTGGGGAGCCTGTTCCAGTGCTCTGGGACCCTTACAGTAAAGAAATTCCTCCTCGTGTTAAGGTGGAACTTCCTACGCTCCAGCTTACATCCATTCCCCCTTGTTCTACCACAGGGCATCACGAGTGAGAAGAGGCTGTCCCTTTCCTCTTGACACTCATCCCTCAGATATTTATAAACATTTATCAAATATCCTCACAGTCTTCTCTTCTCCAGACTAAAGAGCCCCAGGTGTCTCAGCCTTTCCTCATAAGGCACGTGTTCCAGTCCTTTCATCATCCTTATAGCCTTTTGCTGTACTCTCTCGAGCAGATCCCTGTCTCTCTTGAACTGGGGAGACCAGAACTGGATGCAGTACTCCAGATGAGGTCTCACCAGTGCAGAGTAGAGGGGGAGCAGAACCTCCCTCGATCTGCTGGACATGCTCTTCTGCATTAGCACCCCAGGATACCATTGGCCTTCCTGGACACAAGGGTACATTGCTGTTCCATAGAGAACTTGTCTACATCCTCCACAGGGCTGCTCTTCAGCAGATCACCTCCAAGTCTGTACTTGTGTACTTTAATATTCTTTCCCAGATGCAGGACTCTGCACTTATCCTTGTTAAACCTTATTAGGGTCTGCTCTGCCCAGCTCTCCACTCTGTCCAAGTCTTGCTGGATGGGTTGCAGAGCCTTCAGGTGCATCTGCCAATCCTCCCAGTTTTGTGTCATCAGCAAACTTGCTGAGAAGACACTCTGTCCTGTCATCAATGTCATTGTCAAGATGTTGAACAGGACCAGACCCAGCACTGATCCCTGGGGGACTCCCCTAGTTACAGCTCCCTAGCTGGACTTGGCACCATTGACCACCACCCTTTGGACTCCATTGTCCAACCAGTTACTAATCCATCTTACTATCTGCTCTTCTATCCCACACTTTCTGAGTTTCTCCACAAGGATGTTATGGGAGACCTTAGCCTTGTTAAGGTCAAGATGTTTGTTGTGTCATTATGAAGTGGATGTTTCACTTACAGGAATAGTATTTGAGCCCCTTATTCATTTAAAAACAGGGACAAAAACCAAACCAAACCAAACCAAATCAAACATAAAATGTAATATTAAAAAAATAAGAAAAAAAAATCAGAAGGACTCAGATGCACACATATCATAAAATTCCCTTAGTACCACTAACTCAGCTATATTGACGACATGTATTGACTCATATTTGGCTTTCAGCAACACTTGTGTAAATCCAGGGTACGCAACTTCAGTCACTTCAGTGCAATTGCTCTTGATTTACACTTGTGAAACTGACAGGATTTGACCCTTAGACTATACATATATCTTAAATTATGCATTTAGCTTCCTGAGCCGCAACTGAACAATAAGGCAGTATATATATCATCTGGTATGTACCATGCATCAGCTTAACGTGGACGTTTTAGTTTTGCAGTTTTTCTATTCTTGTGCTGCCATTCTCATACTTGAAAGGGTATTAAATTATATATGTATATAAACACACATACATTCAAACGCATGCATACACCTTTAAGAAATCTGTGATTCTTAGATCGTGTACGACTCCAAAAAGCTATAAACTTTCCTAAACAGTGTGTGCAAAAAATGGTTCAGAAATCCAGGGGTGTTAAAAATGGCCTTACTTAGCACTCTCCAGGTGATCAGAACCCTTCTTGCTGTTCACAAGGATATTCTTCTCCTATTTTCCTATCTCTAAACAGGGACAATGTTCCCCACCGAATATATGAATATCTCAACACAGAATTACTGAGCTGAGGGAGAAGAATATGGATGACATGGTTCCTGTGTTGATTTCAGCTGTATTTAAAGAGCATAATTTCCCTCTTCATGTGGTAGGGTCACACCTATGAAAGTCTTTTCCCAGGGTAAATGTGGCCAAAGACTGCAATATCAGCCTTACCTTCCTGGTGCTCTGCCTAGCTCTAACTTGCATAATAAATGTCCTGCAACCATCTTCTCAGAAGCTTCTACTGAAGATAAAGGTGCTTCCAGAAACAGCTTAAGAGACAAATTACAGACAAACCTAGGCAGTCTGCTTTAACTTCCTCTGACAGCTACCCCTGAACAACTACAAAATGTAGTGTACCAGTATAAGTTTTCTGTCCTACACTCACTCTTTATACAATGGTCACACTCCACACTTCACACAGTGAAGATGAGACCACGAGCAGAGATATGGTATGCATCTGGTAACTTAGGAATTCTCTTAAGCCTTTTTTCTATAACTAATGGGCATTGCATTATAGTAACACTTCAGTTTTCCACAGATTCTTCTTTCTAAGGACCCTAAACCTGTAGGGCTTGTATCATTTCTGTGGTTCCTGCAGGCTTCCAAAAGGCAGATATATTCTGAAAAAAAAGATTAAAAGTAACAGACATATTTTAAAATGATATTACTGAGAATGTTAAATAGAAATTATTTTTATTTACAAACAAAATAAAAGGAAAAAGAGAAGTTAAACAGAAAAGCAATAAAGTTTTGGACAGTTCACAAGGTCTAGCAGCCTGTGGGCCATACAATAAGCAATTTGTTGAGGAAGAGAGAATAAAGACATTCTTTCAGGCTGGCTGGCTGGCATGATGAGCTGCCCATTGTGCTGCTGGCTGCAAAACCTGGGATTAGGGAGAAACTCAGGTTCCCAGGCTTGGCACCAATGGAAACTCAAGTTTATGTATTTAGTTTTTGAACAGAAGAAGAGGTCATAGTTCAATACCATTTGAGAGCTGATCTACCAAACAGCACTACTACTGGCTCCAGAGGATGTATGTTCGTCTGCCCATTTGGTCAAAGGTGAACTGCCCTAATAATGCCTCAAGCAAGGTAGAAAAGATAAAAAAGCATGAAAAACAAAACTGGAATGTCAAAAGGACAATCTTTCACGTGATAAACTCCAGTGAAAAGACAAAGTACAGTCATAATGACAATATGCCTTCTGAACGTAACACAGTGGGATAGAATATAATTATGCAAAGTACCCCAAACAACATTTTAAAATATTTTAATGAAGTTATACATGTGATTTTTTTTTTTACTAGATCTATTTCTGCATTAAGAAACTCAAAAGTAGGGGAAGAGACGATACTTTTTTGCTATACTAAAACTCAAAATGTGCATAAACCCCATATATTTCAGTCTGCACATTAAAATAAATAAATAAATAAATAAATAAATAAATAAGGCAGAAGAGGAGAACCACACAGTACTAAAATCAATATAGTTATCAATCAAGTATATATTGCAGGATTAAGCATACAGAATGCATTCCACAGCTGTCAGATTCCCCAAGAGTTAATAGATGGAAATAAGAAAGCTACATTATCACCTGTAATGTCCAGAAATTATTACATTCTGATGACCATTAGGACTGCTAACTTCAGAACTGCCATTATGGTTAAGTGGTTGCTGTAGATATTCCAAAAGAGGACACACATATTCTCCAAAATTATATCATTTTGACCAACTCAAATGATCAGACCTTTCTTGGCTGCCTCAAAATAATTTAATTATTTACTGGATATGCAGAATGAATTTTATGCTGATAGCAGAAATTATACATTAATAGCAAATGCATTAGTAGAAGAATTTTTTTTCTTGTTGATATTGATCATGTTTTGTTATTTCTACATAGATCTAGGTGAATTTTAACAAAGCAATGACCTGATTTCACACTTATATTTAAAAATTAAGCTATTTGAGTCATGTGCACTGTATTTCTATGCTTTATGCTTTTTTCACTTCCTGCAAGTACTCACAGAACTTGACTTTTTCCAGCATACATGTCAGAAAGAAATGTTGATTCTTGCATGTGTGAATGTGAATTTTAAAAGAAGCAGAATATAAGGTATATGCAAGAATTTAAAAAACAGCAAAAAACAACAAACAAATAACCAAAACCCAACACCTCCACCACTCAAATGTTCATGTTTGCTCTATGCAGACAAAAAGCCTCATTGCACCTTTTTCCATAATAAATACATTTGAGATAAATTAAGTCTGTTTATAAGCATTGAGTGGACAGAAGAAGTATCTAAATTCATCACCCACTCTGGGGGACAGGACAGCAGAATCTGACCTTAGGTGAATTGCTCATTAAAGACATTAAGTCCACTTCTACCTTCTTCAGATCAACAGAAAATTTCAGACATATTTTTCTGGCAAGCAGCTTTCAGTAATAGCTTTTTTAAAAAACATCTCCAAAGCATAAACTTGCATGAGGATTTGAAATTCAATCCATTCTTTAATTTTACATTATTCTCTGGAGTTTGATATTTCTGTTTTCTTCCCAGACAAATATTTTTATTTTTTTTTTTTACAAAGTTAGGCTGCAGGGTAACCAGACTGAGGAATTATTAAAACATACATTATGAAAACTCATACTTATTGGTTTAAAATTCCAAAAGAAAATAGGATGACACTTTGGGTTTTCAGTTCTTCAGCTTCCATTGATGTAAATCAAGCCCCAAGTCCACCCAGAAGCACATGAGCCAGATAACCTGCCCTCAGCAGGTCATTCCTGAAGTTTCTTCTGTGCAGTTTCTTCTGGCCAATGACCTCTACAAAGCACTTGGCCTCAAATTCTTGCTGTGAGCTTTCCAGAATTTCTTAAGTCAAATGAATGCTAAACCTTCTTGCTGGTAGGAAATCTGGAGGGAGGAAGGATGATCCCTCGGTTTTAGTGGGACTCTGAATCCCTGGCATCAAAAAAGAACAACCAAATTCACTTTGGAAGGAACTGAGGGACAAAAGACTGAGGAACCAGGGGCATTGCCAGTCTGAGGTGCCATGCCATGCCTTTAGAAAACTCATATCTGACAGGGTCATGGAACTTGCAGTTCCATGCAACAGTGTACTGTTGCTTCAAGTTTTGCCTAAATTAAACAGTGTCAGTCCTTGGCTTGAAAGATATTTGGAGTAGATACTACATCATTCTTTAGGCTTTATCTACACCTAACATAAAGGGAAAAAGAATAGTACTTCTACTGTGTCTGAATATTTCTGTGACAGTAAGATGAAAGAGGAACAAGTAATCATTTGCTTTGGGGAGTGTAGTTCAGATTAGATTTGTTAGTGAGGAACCTAAACATGAGTTTTAAATTCTGAGAAGCTTTCCAAGCTCCCAAATCTTAAAGAGGCCCTCCAAGACTCCAAATCATAGAGAATAAAACATCCACTATTTTGTCATTATTATTACTTTTTAATTTCAACATACATTAAATTTAACTTTATGCATAGAGCTTAGAGTTTTTTATCTCTCCCTTTCTTGGTTATGTTGTGCCTTTCATCTTTGCTGTAATTCTGCTCCCCTCCAGTGTCAGTTCTCACACGTCTCCCAGATCTGCACCTTGATGTACGTCTGTCCTATGACTTCTGTCACCTGCGTGTGCCTGGTACAGGCCCCAAATGCCACCCCTTCCTTTTTCTTTTGCTGCCTCTCTCTCTTTCTCAGACCACAGGGGCCACACGATCACCATTTTCTCAGTGTGGCATTTCCTTCTGTGCATTGCTCTCACATGTTGTTTATCTCTCGGAAGGATTGTAACTATAGATAGCATCAGTGGAACTGTATCTGTCTAGGAGCAGATGTCTACCTCTGCCGTATCATCTTAATTGCCCTGCTGTGGCTCACCTACTAGAAGTATTTTTTTTTTCTCTCTTACATTTTTATTTTTCTTTTTTTCCCCCTACAACTGCAAATGATTAGTTGAAAAACAGCGAGGCTCATCTTGTATGCATAGGACTCATCTGGGTGTATTTAAATTTGTAAGGAAAGAGAACCAGTCCCTAACCAACTGGACAGTACATTCTAGAGTCTTTAAGGTTTTGTCTTATATCTTCATTTAGCAGTGAATTGGGTAAACATTGCTGAAAGAGAAACTAGAGAACTAAGAAATTATTATAAAAATGTTAGTGTGAAGTAAGGTGCTATAGTCTGGACTAGGAGGATAAGGAAGTAATGTAAATAACATTGTTATTTATAACAGAGATGTACTCTTACCTGTTTCTAAGATATTGAAAATTTGGGTTTAATTTTTTTTTTTTTTTTTAATACAAAATTGAATCACATAGCACTTCAAGAGAAAAGAATGTAAAAAAAAATTGAAATATATTAATTTGGTAGTTTTAGATATAACTAGTCAAAATTCTGTCATTCTGGATTTACATTGATAAATAGTAAAGTATGAATTTGTACTAGTCTGGGACTATAATTTAGACAATGGAAAAACAAAACAAAACAAAACAAAACAGAAAAGAAAAGAAACCTGTTAAATGATTTATCCATATTCCATTGTAATTACTATATGTATTTTGTAGAGGGATAAAAAAAAGTGTTTGTATCAGACAGCTACACTTGAATTATCAATTATCTATGTTCTCCACTTGAAAGATAAACATCCTGCAGTCATCTCAGACTTAACTTTAAGTTCACAATAAAATTTGAGTTTGGTTTCACTTGGTTTCTTGAAATTGTGCTGTGGAAATGGCTTTTGATTGACCTAAATTATATTAATCAAAGAAACTTTTGGTTCTTTCAATGTAGTAACAGAAGCATAGCATTTTTAACAGATGTACATATACAAATATACACATTTACTTTCAGTGATAAATTAAAATTAATGAGATATTACCATACCAGTGTATAAAATACTATAACTGCTTCCAATCACAGATAGTATGACTAAACAGACAAATAATACTCTGATGTATTGAGCTAGAACTTTTATTTTCAGTACTTATAGGTATATAAACACATAAACCATTATTTTCTTCTCCCATCCATTCTCCTTTTTTACTAAGAAGGACCTTCCCACTCAAGATGGGAATATCCTGTGCTCAGCATCAAGAATCTGCCTGACACGACAGCTAATTTCTACTGTAGATGTTTACAGAAATTTTGGTTTAAGTTAGTTTTTTATTCCTTCCCCCTCTCTGTCTCCTGCCCAGTGAGCATTATCTTCTGTTTTGCTGGTCCTCTTAAGTTGTCTCCTGACTGCTGCAGTGCCTTGAGAAAAGAGGTCTTTGTCTTCCGTTTCAGGCACCACAATAATAGGTGCCTTATTTGACCTTCAAAATAAGGTCAATTCAGTGCAAAATCTCCATTTGGATTTTTTTTTTCTTCATTGTCTTCCTTCAGCTCCTTAAAAAGGATTATATTTAGTCCAGCATTACCCTTTCAAAGACAGTATCTTTTTACTCATCATAATTATTTCTGAGGTGTCAGCAAAATAGGTTTCTTTACAACAGCAACAGCAACAACAAACTTATATAGTTTTGGGAGATGAGCTTCAATCTTTCTTGGTATCTCATCAGAGCTGTTAATTAAATTTCATTTGATAATATTTTCCTCAGGTCATGTTGAGCCCTCCCACCCTTCTCTGTATATGCAGACACAGAGAAAAGCACACATTATACACACACAAAGAAACCCAAATCCAATACCTCAGGAAAGAAAGTGAAATATTTATATCTATTTACAGTTTTGACCATTCTACTTTCAGATTCTGCACTGGATTTCAAGAATTCTTAATGGTGAAACAACACAACAAATAATAAGCTTTAAGCAAGACAGTGCTACTATCAGGTAAATTTTTGGTATACGTACAAATGACTGATATTTAGTATTTAAAAATCAACACAAAAATTCATTAAAAAAAGCCCTAAGAATGAACTCCAGGAACTCTACTAAGAAATACAGGTAAAACTACAAATTTAGCTAAGAATGTGCTTTGGACAGAGGCTTCCTAATCTGGAGGGTAAATGTAGCTTGTCATCTGACTTTCTCTTTAGCTTCAAAGATCTCTAGACATCTAAGCTTGATTTCAAGCAAGTGTCCCTCTTTCTGTACTGAGGTCCCTTTTATCTGACCACCACAGCAGTAACAGGAAGTACCTATATTTTTGTAACTTCCATGAAATCTAAGTTAACATTCTGTTGTTAATGTCCATAATTTACAGAGACTATATTAATTTGGATATTGGAGTATTAAAAGTTCTGGAAAGTCTAAAAGTTATTTAGCTGCAGTGAGCAATCACAATTAGAAATAATTATTGCTGCAAAATGTTTAGAGCGAAGTGACTAAGCCTTCTATTGCCCTGGAAGATTATCAGTCTTAGAGCCCTTCCACAGCCCTACCATTGATCTTCTGTGGGTTTTTTGGGGCAAGTGAATAGACTTTCTCTATGGTTCTGTCCTTTGAAAAAGGATGTTAATAATAAAACTCCTTTATTTCCCTACCTCCTTTTTGGTTTCGGTTTTTGTTTTTAACTTTTGCTGATTAGATTTGAAATTTTTGAAAGACTGAAGTGAACTTTTGTATGTTGGTAGAAGTAGGCTATACAGTATCTTACTTAGAATTAAAAACTCTTTTATGGTACTAAGAATAGTAAATATCTGAATGATGAATTGATGTGAAGAGGAATTTGAAGCTAATCCTAATGTCAAATGAACCCAAATTCTTTAGATGGCAATAGTCCAGACATTTAGAGTCATATCTGAATTCCTTTCAAGTATGAAATGTTTGGGTAATTCAAGCCCAAAGGACTTAATTATCTTCATGACTAAACTTGTAGTATCTCCATGGAATTGGAAATTCCTTCCTATTTATGTAGCCAAAATAGGGCTACATGTAAGAACAATATGAATCAGGAGAGAGGGACCAGGCTGACGCGTTCATAGTTATGTGCCATGACTTTGAGAATGTGAGCTGCAGAAGAAGCACCATTCAGACAAGTTCAGGACTACCCAACATCCTTTTCTGGTCATTTCTTCCTCAGCAGAAACACCAATTTCAATGTTATTCTCAACTGATAATAGCATTATTGTGATTTGCACTTGGCCAGAAGGTTCCTTCTTCACACTTCTTCCTGATTTTTCTGTTTCTGGTGTGACAAGAAATTTTGGCAACATAGTGTCAACCGAGTCAGTATCAGCATCCAGCATTATACTGAATACTGTATCTAGAACAATTTTTACTATGTGCACATGATGAGCTGCTCAAGCCTGTGCTTCTGATGCTCATAATTCACTGTGACAAGAAGGAAGAATTTCAGAACACTTGATCTGTTCATCTAAAAAAGGGTGGAAGAAGCTGAGTATCTGGGGAAGTGTTTCATAACGCGTAGGCACTATAAACTACTTGGTACTGGTGTATACTATTATCCGACACTGAAAGGAAGAAGTGAATGCAAACCTGCTAAGAAGATGCCCTAAGACTTTGCTTTTTTGTGTTGCATTGATTGGTCACTTCAGAAAACAGGACATTCTGCATTTAGAGACTAGCCAGCTTTCTTACTCCCACAGTTTGCCTTCCAGACCAAATCTGTAAAATTTCAGTTAGTCGTAATGATTTCTGTAGATGAAATCTGTCCAATTGGTGATTCTTAGAGGGTGAAAAGTTTAACATAATAACCTATGCCTTTGACCTATTCTAGAGATCAATTTCTTTTCCCACTTGTTTGGTTTGGTTTGGTTTGGTTTTGCCTAGTCTTGAATCGCCTGTGTAATATTTACAACATATGCACACTTTTACTGGACCATCCTTATAATCCTTGCAGACTACATTTAGAACAAGAAGAAACTGGGATTACCTAGATCTTTGCCTAACTATAGGGACTATAATTTTAACTGTTTGATGGTCCAGTTTTAAAATGCCCCCATGTATGGAAGAGCATTTTTGAAGATGACTAAACAATTCTGCTATTTGCTTTTTTTTGTGGAGATGACCCCTTGTTCTCAATAGAGTCAAGTTGACTTTTCATTAGCAACAAGTCTGTCATTAGCAATATCTTTCATGCATTTATGGTAAAAATAAAGGAATTTTTTTTTCTCTGCATAAAGTTGATAAAATAATAAA